>CM076569.1:147058052-147347424 GCA_034641835.2 Pinus albicaulis
TAATCAAATTCACTGGTACCCAAAAAACATCGTTTAGGGCCTCAAAACGGCTCCGAAAGTTCAGGAACCGAAAAAACTGCTAAAAATAGTAAGTTATGCCGAAACTGAAAAACTGAAAGAGACAATGGTGGGGGGCCAAGTGGAATAGGTGGGTGGCCACCAATATCCACCTGGATCACTGCAACATAATTTCTTCAAATGGAAATGTTACCTTTTTTATTTAATTCCCTAATTTTCCAACTCCCACGATGGTGACCCAAAGAATGGACATGACTCTCTTTTTGCTTTTGATGATTGACATTATGATGAAAATCAAATGTAAATCCTAGACCATGACCTATATGATAACAGATTAACTCTTTTAATGACATAGGACACCTAAATGATGACATAACCATGATGAGTGATGATGACCATGAGCAAGTGGAGGTAGACAACAACCAATGATTATTTTACAATGAAGAGATGCCAAATTTTATTTGAAAATATAACAATTTGACATAATGACCACATCAATCATATGGAAAGAGTACATTTGACATTGGTGATTCATAGACACTAACACAATGCATGAGTGAATGTACTAGTTGCAGGAATAGCTACAACATCATAGAAGGACCCCCTTTCAGCACTGTCACTTTGGACTTCAACCCTACTTTAGTTTCCCTTCCATTCTTCTACCCACAACCCTATTTTGAAGAGCATATTCACAACCACCAAGAGCAGCCTTCTTGGTGGAAGATAGGAATTCCAAGGCTTTTGAGCTTGGCTAAGGGAATTTTGCATCCCCCATCGACTTAGATCCACATTTCCCTCACTTTTCCTAACCTCCATTCCACCATTTTTAGCCTCAAAACCATCTTGGCATGTTTCTTGTAGCATTACAAGACTTCCTATAGCAAAACAGGGATCCTATAGCAGCTTCCTGTAGCGACATTGGGAACCATATCTTTCACTCCAAAATCACTCCTCCACCTCACCTGAGCTTAGTATAGGCCTTATTGGACCCCTAGCTATGAATTCTTGGTTCAGAGACTGTTGTGGGTAACGTTACCCTAATGTCTTGGGTTGATAAACCTTCACAGATCAGGGGAATGTCATCACAAGAATGACTCACTTAACCAACTTCTATGCTTTAAACTAGAAACTAAAGGTTGCAGACCTTACCCGTATATCCTTTGGTTGTAGTAGATCTCGCGGGGTGCAAACCCCCTGCAACTCTTTGTGCTCTGGAACTTGAAAACCAACAAAGAACAAGCACAAAAACCTAGTTTTACAGCATATATATGTTCTACATGTTAGTGAAAAGCATGCATAATCTCATAAAAACAATAATAAATGAACTATTTAAGATCATTACACATGCATAAGAAATAAATGACACGTGAACACCAGGAACAAGATGGCACTTCTTTTATTAATAACATGTACAGTAAAAAAATGTGGAGAGATCACCTGAAATTTTCCACGGCCTCAAGCATACCTCCTCTGGATCTTTCTAGCCCTAGCCTCACAAAACGTCTTCCAAGAGTAGTGCACAATGGATGTCACATAGGGTGAGTGAACATCTCAAGGAAACAAGGGTTTCTTGAAAATATCTGGGAAGTGTAGGAGGCACAGGGGAAATATCAGACTTGGATAGGGCTCCAACAGTGTATAATATCTATAATTCTCTCTCTTCCTCCCTTAGTCCATTCCCTTGAGGGGCTTTTATACTCCCTCAAATTATTTTTTTCTGTGGGGAACATTTAGGCCACGGGCTGGGGTAGTAAAGTTACAGGAACATTCGTAAACCCCGCCTCAAAAGTAGGGAAATTATATATTTTTAAATGTTTAAAAAGGCATACACGGTTCTCTATGTATGGACTCGTGTGTATACGCAGAAAATTCTGGGCAGAGTCGCGTATGGGTTTTCAGAAACTGTTTTTGAGAAATATGTCCAAGTCTGAAGGGAAGGGTTACCCAAGGCCAATGCATAAGTCATCAAGTATATGATGGTGATAAATGATTCTATAATAGATGCCCCCTAATATATGAGGTCAAAAGGGGTACATGATGGCCGAAATGTATTATGTGCATAGAAATAACCTTGCGAGGACTAGAGAGGACTTCACCAAATTTCAGCCTGCCAAAAAACTAGTGAGAGAGATCAGAAAGATAGTTCATGTCTGAGGCGGACATACCCATGCTCAGTGAAAGAAAAGCATGTTCGCATATGAAGTATGGAGCGGATCCAATATGTATACAAGTATAGCTGAAATGTAAAGTACATAATGAATCATTTGATCACTGCCCGGAAGTATAAGTCAAAATCAGGTCCAAGTATCACATATAGAAGACTAATCAATGATGCTGCAACAGATATCTAATCACAAAAGTCACAACTGAATCTCCAAGTACCAAATCATAAGTGGTGGAACAATTGGTACAACACACAACTCGGGAGCCAACATATAAGATGATGTTGTGATGAAAATACAACATATAAGGGTGGATGGTGTCACTGGTAAAAAATTAAAGGAGTTGTCAAAGTGAACCAAAACATGTTGATGCAAACCCGAGGTATTCACTGATCACTATGGCACAATTATACACAATGGGAATAAATGAGTTGAAGTTGACCATGTGAGAAATCGTTTGATTACCGATCATTGATGTATATCGTTAACAAACGCGAGAAAACCCACCGATAATGATAATGAGTGTCAAGATGCCCCAGTACAATATAGCAAGTGCGAATGAATGAGTTGAATTAGAACACTTGAAATAATCTATCAATCAGGAGGCAATGATGTATCCTCACTGTCGATAGCGAAGAGTCTTCCACTGATGACTGCAAACCCTAAGGTACTGAGCAATGAGTCGGAGTCGATGGAAAAATATTTGCTGGAAGGAAGGCATTAAGGCATCCCACATCAGTCTAGCATGAGTGCAACCTGCAGGCCAATATTTGGAAGGAATCAGACAAAGTAAAGTGAAGTAACCAACCCGAAGTACGTTTCTGGCATGCACAAGATGAAGCTAGTGCACGGCAGAAACCCTCTAAACAACCAATAATCAAAGTTGACAAAGAGGCGAGATATCCAGGGTCAAATGGAAATCAAGGTATTGCACGAATCCCAAGTGTGATAATGTAATCTAAAGTCGAACACAAGGGAAACCACTCAGTCAAAGACCCATGGTGTTGATCAAATGATGAGCATAAGGTCACCTATCAAGGATGTAAATAGGGCCAGGGTGCGGCTCTAGGTTTACTCTCAGAGCAATATGTCGTAGTCCATAAGATACAAACCCACCAACAAGAAGTCAATGGAGACTTTCTCAAACCAGCATGAGAAAATGACTAAATATATGATGTGATAGAACAAGATATTGACAAGACCAAGGAAGGCCGACTGAAAAATGAGTCAAGAGACACCGCAAATAGGTCGACTCGGGTTAACTTCCCTTCAACAAAAGCACGACTCATGTTGACTATGGTAGCAAATGATAACTTTGTATAAGTTTGTCATGCAGGAGGCATAAACAAACCCTCCATATGATTGGAAGAGATAACCAACCGGATTAGTACAGACTCAAAAACAAGGTTATGGCTTCTCTTAAGTCAAAAACTAAAACCATCCCAAATGGAGAAAAGACTTAGCTTTTTTTTGTGCTTTTTTCAAGGGCGACACAAATGAAATTGTAGCTACCATAAAGTATAGAAGCAATATCTCGTTCCTGCTCTTTTTCAAAATATTTTTTCTTTTTTTTTTCTTTTTAATATTTCAAAGCCTGAAAAAAGAATAAAATAATTCTACAGTACAATGAATAGAACGAGTGTCGTGAAACAGATGCAGTAGTTCCTGGGAAAGGAACAATCCTATGCTAAATGTAAGGTGGAAAAAACTGGTAAGCGACACTCAAAGTAATGTTCCATCCATGGGTAAAGGTTTCAAGTCACAAAAGCTAAGTGATTGCATGGTTAACTTGTGCAGAAAGACATGGTCAAAAGAGGGCTTAAACATGAGTCCGAATGAAGCCGACTAAAGGCCAAGATAAACAAGCAGTCAATATGTAATGCAGTAATACAACTCGACAACATAAGGGAGCCTCTAGGGTAAATGGCTAGAATAAAGATAACGAAGAAAAAGAATAATGAAGCTTCAACGCATAAGTCATGGCGGGACTAAAGAGGACTCCCGAGCCTACATAAACTGCAGCATGGGAGAATAATGATAGAGAGGAAATAACTAGGAAACCCATGTAAAGGATGGCTCTACCATCAAGTCATGATTAAAAAATCGGCGAGTGAAATGGGTTAAGTACTCATGACATGATGGGATCGACCCTATGGAAAGTGATCAGAATGGAGGCTAGTATGCAAAAATGTAGCGGAAAGTGAATTCCCTAACCTATATGCCAGTTCGAAATCAAATACCTACCATGATGGGTGAGCGGTCATGGATTCGAAGGAAAACTAGGAAGATCTCAAATTCAACAAAATGTACCTGAAAAAATAATTTTCGCAACACTTACAAGCCAAACGGTTAAACAACCTTAGTCAAATTCAAAAAATAAGCACAAAATAAATTTGTGAAATTTTTTCAAATTCTAGGCATAAATACACAATTTGAGTCACATTTTGATCATTTTTACATTGCAGAAGTGGAGAAAGAGCTTTGGGGAAAAAATTCCTCTTCTCAAATACGACGAAATCGGCCACCAAATCATGCCAAATCAGTTAAGTAAGCCTAAAACTCATCCTATTCATCAATTTGGTTCCTGTTTGAAGAATTTTTATTTTATTTTATTTTTTTGACCGTAGAAAAGATATTTTTCTTGAAACCCTCTACGCATACGCGGGTTCATGTGGAGGAACCTGCGTATGATACACGACTGTGTACAAGCGAAGTCGCGTATGCGCAGAGCGAAAATTTAAAACTTGTATCTAATAAGCCAATTAGTGATTTTGCCCAAGATTTCCATCAGCTGGAGAGAGCGTGAGCATAGTGAAAATGATAATTAGGTTATGGAGGATCAAACTTCCTTAGATATTCTTTGGAATTGCAGATTGCTCAAAATTTTCAAAATGCCCAATATGAAAAGCAATGTTCGTTTGCTTCAAATGCTGGTTGATCATTGGGAACCGGAAGAAGATTGTTTCATAATTGATCAGATGCCACTACGCATAGAAGTGGAAGACATATACTTCATTACTGGACTCTCTCGAAGGGGAGACCCAGTATATTTGCATGGAAAGCCTGTGGGAGGGCTTAACGTGGAAGATTATGTCCAAGCCTACTGCGTAGACAATGAAAAGAAGGTGGGAACACAGATTCCCATCAGAGATCTAAAATATTTATACATGAATATCCTTCTCTTTACCATTGGCAGAGTAGCAGGATCAACTTCTTTGCATCAGGCTTCACGTACACAAATGAGCATAGCGGTGGAATGCTTGATTCATCTATTTGATTGGTGTACAGTCTTGCTGAGAAATATGAAAAAACAATTGACATCAATCTGGAAGACAAAGACTAAACACTTTGGATACGGTACAATATTGCCAACATTCTTCTTCGAGAGGGTCCCAGGGCTTCGGCCCAAGGTCATCTCAACTATCAGCAACCCAAGAGATCCAATAATAGCCCGATGGGCAGATCTGATGAAGAGATTAGGGAGAAGTGAAGTTCCCCATACCACTTAGGATGATGAGTTCTTCCAATGGTTGGAAGAACAAGTCATCGCAGTGGAAGATTATCCCTATGCTGGGATGGACTTTCATGCAAATCCAGATCTAGTCCTTCCACCCGGAGCATCATGGGTCGCAATCGGTGAGATTGCATTTTGATTTTTGATTATATGATTTTTTTGTTTTTTTTCAAATTATATGGAAAATGAAAAAATGTTTTTGATTGGACAAAAAGACTTACAAAATTATGATGATCATGGACGTAGGACCAGCTCTAATTAGGGTAAAATTTCATGAAGGCCAAGAGGAGGTGATGTAGAAGACCCTGGCAGATATGAGATGCGTGACAGAGAAACTCATATTTGACTCGCCATGCCTATGGCCGCTATGGTGAGGACCTACAAGAGTCGGCCTGGTGACATGTGGTAGGAGTTCCATGGAGATCAAAAGCATTATTCCGTCGTAGTGACTTCCATTATTAAGGGGCTATCTGGTAGGACACAAATGCTCTAGGTGGACCTTTTAGGGAGTACATAGAGGATCTATTAATTCTAATATTTTTTTATGGAGAGAGCATGATCGCATGTTTCAATTTTGTAGGACATGATGGTCTAGATTTTGTATATTTTTAATTAATATGACCATATATATATATATATATATATATATATATATATATATATATATATATATATATATATATATATATATATATATATATATATATATATATATATATATATATATATATATATATATATACAATGATTTATATGATGTGATGACTCAAATGTATGATAATGAATGATGTATTTGATATATTTTTTAAAGTATTGAATGATTAATATGCCAATCAAGTGCTTTATTAGCTAATAAGTCTGTCATCCAATTGTCAGATCGAGGAATATGAATGAATGTGATAAATTGAAATGATCGTTGTAACAAAAGTACCCTAAAAAACAATCGATGTAAAAATGGGTCTCAGACACGATATGTGTTGTTCAACTGCGAACCACTAGCTGTGAATCCAAGAAAACTACTAACGAATCAACACCCAAAGATATTGCCTCCGAGAGTGGTTTGACCACTGCAGTGTATTCTACTACATCGTTTGAAGCAGGACCAATGCAGACACCTCTTGAAACTAACAACTAACTAGATGGATAATGGAGTACCCAAGCCACAGAAGCCAAGTTCCAGGTATGTCTACTAGCACCATCGGTGAAACCAAAGTGACTCATTTCATCCAATATCACCTGCCAAAGCAGATCAAATTCATCAAAATCATACCAAAAATCGAAACCCAGATATGTACAAAAAAACAAAATATATACAACAAAGCAAGATGCTAGGCCTAAGCCTAGGCAAAATACTTTTTCAAATAGAGCCCATTTCTGGGCTCCGCCGACTCGTTCCCATCAAAGTCAACCAAGGCATAATATCCTTTCTTTAGGACCTTTTTGATGATAAAGGGCCATACCACATAGATTTAAACTTGTCTGCCCCAAAGGCATCCTTCTCTTTGGCATAAACCAAGACAAGGTCACCTTCAGAGAAAACCATAGGTTTGACAGAGTACCGAACCTTTACCCGTTTCTTATGCACCTCATTCATCGTAGCTGCATCTCGACGCTGCTCATCGAGATATTTTAGATGAAGAAGGAATTCTTTGAGACTGGAAGTGTTAGGAAGAAGCTCAACGACTAACTTAAGAGAGGGAATTTCTCATTCAATATGAAATATAGATTCCAACCCATAAGCCAGTTGAAACGGAGTAAAACTGGTTGCAGTTTTGACTGACATCCGATATGCCCAAAGTGCAGGATACAACATAATATGCCAATTGGATTTGGCTTTATCAACCTTCCGTTGAAGAATTGTCTTCAAGAATTTTTCCACGGCTTCAACTTGCCCATTGGCCTGAGGATAATGAGGAGATGAATGCTCCTGCCGAAAACCTAATTTTAGAGCCAATTCAGCCATCATGTTGTTCTAAAAGTGACTGCCATGGTCAGTGAAAATCTCTTTGGGGATACCAAAGCGAGAAATGACTTGATTGAAGAGGAACAGAGCTGCTATCTCACCGTCATTCCCAAAAGTAGGCATAGCCTCAACCCACTTTGTGAAGTAGTCTACAACTACAATAATGTACTTGTGACCTTTAGTAGAAGGTGGGTTACAAGTAGTATAATCATTACCCCACTTTGTGAAGGGACCGACAGTGATGACAAGAAAGAGTGGAGCTGGATGAGCGCGCATATTTCGAGTATAAACCTGACACAAATGACACTTTTTGACCAATTCAATACAATATTTGAAAATCAAAATCCAAAATTATCCTCCACGTAAGATTTTTTGGGTTGTAGCAAGCCCAGATAAATGACCACCACAAGCTCCATTGTGGAAATCATTCAGCACAACCTTAGCTTCTTCGAGAGTCAAGCAGCGTTTAAGGATCGAATCGACCCCGCGACGATATAAAGTATCACCAATAATCAAATAACTTTTGGCTAAGTGACGTAACTTTCGGTGCTCATATTTCGAAAAGGTTGAGGGGAAATTCGCAGTCTGGAGATAAACTATGAGATCCCCATACCAAGGATCCTGTGAAGAAATGAGAAAAAGATGTTCATCAGGAAATGATTCGTCATAAACAATCTCTTCTCCACAGGGCAACTCAGAAATCAACTCCGCAAAAACTAATGATTTCTTGGACTTGGCAAACATAAACTCAAGATCAAATTCTTGCAAAATAACAATCCATCGATTGTATTTGCCCCCAATCACTCGCCTACTGAGAACAAATTGAAATGGATTGACTGCTACAAAAAATTATGTTTTGCGAAGGAGAATATAATGTCTGATCCACTGAACATCATGAACAGCTGCTAAAGCAAGTTTCTCTATCAGGATAATACCGAAGTTCGGGACTTACCAAGCCTCGACTAAGGTAGTATATACCATGCTCGGAAAGAGCGTCATCTTCCTGAACCAGAACCATACCAATGGTAGATTCTACTGTAGCGAGATACAAGAGGAAATCCATGCTATAATCGGGTGGACTCAGTAAAGAAGCAGAGGTCAATGATTTTTTCAAGGCATCGAATGAGCGCTGAGAAAAATCATCCCAAAAGAATGGAACTCCTTTCTTTAATAATCTCATAAATCCCTTTGTAATCTCAGCATAATTTACGATGAATCTCCACAAGAAATTAGCTTTTCCTTGTAGACTTTGAAGTTGACGAATTGAATATGGGGGAGCCAACTGAAGTATTGCCTCAACCTTGAAGGGATCTACCTGAATCCCTTCCATAGACATAATGAATCCCAACAACCGACCAGATGTGACAACGAAAACACACTTATTAGGGTTCAACTGAATTTTTTAATATCGACGTCATTCAAAAACTTGACGGAGGTGAGAAGGATGATCAATTATCTTGTGAGAACGAGCAGCTAAGTCATCCAAATATGCCTCAATAATATGTTTGATGTCGTGGAATGTGTAGGACATGGCCCACTAAAAAGTAGCTCCAGCATTTTTAAGGCCAAAAGGCATTTTATTGTAAGCAAAATTACCCCAGGGAAAAATAAATGCAGTCTTATGTTGATCTTCAGGACGGATAGTGATTTGATTATAACTCGAGAAACCATCCATGAAGGAGAAAATCTCATTCACCACACACTCATCAATAATCTGATCTATAAATGGCATGGGGTAATTATCTTTAGGACATGCTTTATTTAGGTCCTAAAAATCGATGCAAACTTGAATCGTTCCTTGTTTCTTGTCCACAGGAACTTGATTTGAAACCCACTCAGTTAAAGGAACATGGTAAATGAAACCCGCTTTAAGCAACTTCTCCTCCTCAACTTTGATAGCTGCTGCCTTCCTAGTGTTGATCGAACGAATCTTTCTCCTGATAGGCTTAACGTTTTTGTATATCTTGATCTCATGTTAGACAATAGATGGATCTATACCAGGAATTTCCTCATAAGACCAAGCAAACACATCCCGAAATTCTCGAAAGAGATCAGTGTAAGTCTGAATTTCTTCAGGAGAACACTCGGCTCCAATTAAGACATTCTCTATGATGTTGGGATCTCTGGAGATGTTCACCGGGGTAGTAGCAGAAATAACAGCCATGTTCCCTTCAGCAAAAACCTTTGTTGGTGCTAAAGGGTTCAGGACTGGGTGAACAGGTCCAGAATACTGAAGACTAGGGAAACTTGATTCAACTTCTCGCAATTCCGGTAGAAAGTAAGACCGATGATGTAAATCATCCCATGGTCTCTCTACACCAGTCATTGCTTCAAGGATAGCTTCTTCAGATGGAAGAGTGGTATCAAGGCAATCCTGAGCAGAAGATGAATTAAGAGTCCAAGCCAGAGCCACAACTCCATCCAATTCCTCCGGTGAAAGAGAAACTGGAATGGAATCTACAGGGTCAACAATAGATCTATAAGAAATCTGAGATGCAGACATAGGAAATGCCATTCCACCCACTTGGCCTTCTTCTAATGTGGAGGTAGGAGAAGGTAAGTTCCAAGGGTTTGAAAAATAATGAGTTCGAAAGAACTCTCTTCGAATAGGAGCCCTGGAGGATGCAATAACATTGATATGAACTGAAGGAGGCAGAAGATCAAAAGTACCCATCAAGGATGTATACATTCCAACCCCCAGATTCTCAACAGGTTGCTTGGTATCCTTCACTAAAGTAACGGTTGAGTCAGAAGATGCATTCGGATCTACAGGAGAAAATTCTAGTTGGTCAACTGTGACAATTCTCCCTTCGTGAGTGAAACATACAATACGAAATAATGAGGATGCAATAGCATTCATCTCATAGATCTAGTTTAGCCCCAATAGAAGGTTATAGTCTAAGCTTGCATCGACTATCTCAACTTCGATATTAACAGTTTTTCTCCCAACACAGATGGGCAAAGCTGGAACAATACCATGCAGCCTGTGAGAATGACCATCAAACACAGTCAGAAGAGTGCCTAAAGGGACAACTGAGGGAGATCCAATAGCCTTCCAGCATGCAAGAGACATCACACACGTGGAAGTGCCCTCATCAACAACCATTCGAAAAATATTGAATTTTCGATATGTTGACCTGATATGGAAAGCCATATGATGAGGAAGTATCTTTTTAAAAGTCGACATGTCAAATGTGATCACAGAGAATTCTTCAGATCAACAGCCCCAATGACGGTGAGCAATGAACTCCTTTGTGTAGGACAAGAATGGAGCACCTTTAACGCAGACATGGCATAAGGAATTTGAGATAGATCTTCTACAATCGATTAGTTCTAGCCATCCTTGGCATTAGGATTGATTGATGTACGCTTTGTAGACCCTTTCGACATCCAAGGTAAAGGCTCAACTGCAGGTCTCTCAATATGCAGTGGCTCAGTACTATTGGAAGCACCCTGAGCTTTCGAAGACTCATCTTCGCCATAATCACGAGATCTCATAGCAATATTTGTGTGACCACTCATCATGTATATGTTTGATGGATTTTCCCCTTCCTGGCTGCCCCTAGAGGGAGCTCTATTAGTTGGATTCGTGCTAGAAAGTAATTGCTACCCTTGGGGAAAAGGGTTTGTCAGCACAGCCTAGGAACTAGAAGAACCTTATTGAGCTAACAAGTGTTGCACATCTTGAATTTTAGGGCAGAGGTGCGTAAGATGGTCTCCAGTGCACAGCTTGCATGGAAACTTCACTTTATTTTTATTATCCTTCTTACCCTCTCCGACATGATTGTTGTATTTGTTCGCATTCCCCTTCCCATCCTTGTCATTTTTCTTGTTATTTTGTCCCTTCTTCTTCCCATTGGATTGTTGATTTCCTTTGGTGTGAGAAGTTTGAACAAAATTAATTGCGAAGGGCTGGGAAGGAGTTGACACTGAAGGCACAGCCTGACCAGAAGGAGCAAATTGTATAGAAAATTGTTGCAATTGAATTAGCAGGTTAGCCGTACTGCTATCAATCGAACCAATAAGCCCATCACCATGAGGACCAGGTTTAGTTTTAGCTAGATCTAATTTGGAGTGAGGAGCATCCGAAAATATTTTATTAAGGACTCCAAACTGAGAATAAATCAGTTCTAGCTGCTGAGCCCTAAAAATAGCTTGCTCTTCATAAAATACCCCTGAAAGGGATACATCCTTAGAAATTTCTGGCTGTAAAGATTTCAAAAACCATTCAAGAAGGAATTCATTCGGGATTTTGGCTTTGATGAGCCTCTTCCTTCTTCGACATTCCTGAATATGGTTAGAAATGTGAGTTTCCTTGTCTTGCTAAAAATTGGCCAGGAGGTCAGTCCTAACGTCATAACGGATAGGTAACTGAAAATGATTTAAGAACATGGTAGCCAACTCTCCAAAAGTAGAAAAACTACCCCCAATTAACTCGATGTACCATTTGGCCGCATTTCTAGTTAAGGTTAGTTGAAATTATCTTAACCTAATCGAGTCATCGATCAGGGAGTTTGACGAACACCATAAATGGAAAGTGGTGACATGATCCACCGGATCTTCACCAGTCTTTCCTTAAAACTTTGGAACATCTGAGGGGAGCTTGGTGGGGACTGGAGGCCAACCCGGACTATATCGAATAGGATCGTTAGTCAATTTCGATAGATCTGGCAAGTTTAACATTGCCAAAAATGGTAAGCCTGGAGGAGCCTGGGAATTCCATCCCCCATAAGAAGGATTCCCCACATTCTGAAAAGAATAACCTGGATTTGTTAAGGCACCAGGTTGCCAGATGTTGTTCGTAGAAAATGATGGGCCATAAGAAAATCCTTGCGACCCAACATTCGAAGAAGGACCCCCTCCCAACATAGAGTTACTATACACAGGAACATTCCCTCCAACCGAGGTATTGAATTAAGAAGAAACCCCTTGGTAAGGGTTCCAAGCATTTGCAAATGGAGAAAAAGCCTGAGAAGTACTCGATGAAGGGAAAGGAAAATTCCCTTGCTGACTAGCGAAGAATTGACTCCCTGCTCTTAATGTTATAAAAGGCATGGATCTTAAGGAAGGGTTTGAATGAGGGATATGCCCACTTCCAAAGGGGAACCCTTGAAACAAAGCTGATCCACTATCCATAGAAGGTATGGGTGCGGAGATAGCTGAAGCAGAAGAAAAGGAGAAAAAAGGAATTCCACTAGTGTGCATTTCATAAGAAAAGGGACCAGATTGAGAAGCATGTGCCTGGGTGTTTGCAAAGGTGAGCACAACAGCACTAGAAGTGATTTTCGATATGGCAATAGTTCCTCCTCCCTCAACTGAAAGAGGAGTCTGAACACTTGCAATGCTCATAGCCGAAATTGTGTTCCCAGTCATGGCCATCGCAAGAAATGGATATGATGGAAAAGTACTAGCCGGTCTCTGAGACTCGGTCTCGATGTACCAAAAAGCGTCAGGACAACTAGCAGGAAGAGGAGATGGAAGAGACTCAGTAGGCTGTGGAACTTCCTCTAGTTCAACTTCTTCTGCTGGAAATAAAACTCTATAGATGAGTGGAGCACTCCTCTCTACACTGACACTAACACCAAAACCACCCACAAAAACAACAAGCCCTAACGGAGGATCACTCTCCGTTGTGTTCGAAACCACCGGGTGAAAATCACCCACCGAATTACTCCTACGCCTTCTTGAAGAAGGCTCGACACTCGCAGGAGAAAGCCCACAAAGCCTCCTCAATAAAAAAGGTGATCGATCAGCCACTTTAAGAGATTAATTTTAGACTCAAAAAATAGAAGAAGCTAAGTAATTTACGAGCAAAGAGCTCACTCTAAAAAGTTCCTAAGATACAACAAGACGAGTAGCTCTCAGGTATTTCTTCTCCGGGTGATGAGGAATGGAAACCAAAATAAAATAAAGTGAAATAATAGGACCTTCCAAAAATAGTCTAAGGTAATTATGCCCCAGGACTACTAGCGAAGGTAACAGAAACAGTTACGCTGACCTCCTAACAACAGTCTTTATCGGTACAAGTCCCCAAGCTTCGCAAGGGCACCCTCCAGAAGTACTGATGGAAGTGATGCAATGTTTGTCTTAGGTACTGTTAGTTTCAGTCTTTGCAGCCTTCCTCCAGTGATCAAACATGCTCTTACAAAGTGATTTTAAGGTGTCAAGGTCAAATTTTGTCATTTCAGTGAGTCTTCAAGTAAAATTTGGTCACTAGGTATTAGGTCTAAGGTTGGTTTTCACTCCTTTCAAAGTTGTCCAAATGTCGGTCCATGTCACCATTCAGCTGAGTGTACCATCATTTAGAGGGTTTTCATCATCATGTCAAGTTCCACTGGGTAGTTTTACACCTTGTTCATGCTTCAGTTGTGCCTAGGTAAGGTTCATTTCCCTCTCCTAGGGTTTTGAAGGTAATTTCTCTTGGATGGTCAAATCATCAGCAAAACTTGTATCCTGATGTTCATACACCTTCCCCTATCCTTAATGTACCTTATTAAACACTTTTCATCACTAAGATCCCCCAAATTCCTCATTTTCGCACAAACCCTAGTTTCTTGCTACAACTTGGAAATTTTCTAGGCTAGGCCTGTGTTTTTCCCTTTTGGACCCCTTCCCCTCACTCAATTTCTGAGATTCTACTTTCCCCTGCTTCCTAACATCCCTCCCTACTTCCAAAAATTTTCTCAAGAATTTAGAAGCCCCTTATCCCCTTCATTTCGCTTCATTTCGACAAATCCCTTGTTCCACACATCGGGATAGGTTTCATTAAAATGATGTTTCTGAGCAATAAAAGATGAATTTTGGAAAACTGAGATTTTTTTTTGTCCAAAATAGGCCAAGGAAGAAAAACCTCCTTCAATTTTTACACAGGTGTCATGGTTTTAGAGAAATGTCAAAAATACAGTTGCCTTAGGAGAATTGATGCACCTCTGAAGTGACCTTGGGAAAATCAAGATTTCTCCTAACTTGGTTGGCCAAATTACTTTCTTTATGAGTCAAATGTTAACTAGACACAAAGAGATTTCCAATGAGCAATAATGAGCTCAATTTGGAGTTGAGAAAGACCTTCAAAAGTTGACTGCAACAGCACTCTGCCTTGAGGCAGCCTCATTTTTCTCATTTTGACCAGTCTTGGGAGATTTGATTTTTGAAAAGGAAAATGAACTCCAAATTGAAAAATTATAGTTGGGTTGGAAAGTAGACTCAATAATCTTTCCAACAAGCTATGCCGCGCCCAATTTGGACACCAGGAAGGCTTCCAAAAGCCTCTTGAAAAAAGGCGCTACGCATTGGGTTTGTGGCGCGGCGCATAGAGCTGCAAGTCCAACTTCACCATAAATTTCTCCAAATTTTCCAAATGTGCTCAAATATGTGGTGTGCAAGTAAGTTAAGAGTTTTTTCCATTGCAAGTGAAGAGTTTTTCTTAGAATTTATGGTGGTTTAGTGTGCGAAATCTCATCATTCAGTCCAAAAGCAAAAAGGAAACAAAACCGAGTTTTAAAGTGAAATGTCAAAGTTTACAACATTATAAAATGGATTTTTCAAATGAATAAATCCTTGGCATATAAGATATTTTCAAATAAACTTCATTTGTGTGCCAAGAGACAATAGTGAGCAATAGAAGAGGTGTGAGGAGTGAAGGAAGAAGCTTGGAGGTAGAATTGTGGTGAAGTTGCAGAGCGCGACGCATTGGGCAGCCAGCGTGACGCACCGGAGGAGCGCGGCGCATTGGGCTTGCCTCCCTAGTGTAAAAAATACACTGGCGCGACGCGTTGGAGGGGTGCGATGCATTGGGCCGAAACATCAAAAAATTTCCATTCTTCTCCAAACATCAAATTTGCTCGGGTTCTCCATACTCAAGCAATTCAAAGCCACTCTTCTATTGCCCATAACTCGTGCTTGGTGTTGATTATGAGATTGGTTATGAAAATTTGTGTACAAAGCTAAACCCTATCATTTTGTTGAAAATTTCTTCCTTAGGGTTTTGAAGCTGAAGTTTTAAAATTGATTGTGGTGCCAAATACTCCATTCCCCACCTTGTTGTTACTCCCCCTCACTATTATCTCATCACTACAATCATTCCTAAGCCTATCTCCCTATCCCTAAAGTCATTTCATTTCCTATCATTCCCATTTCCCATTTCACTTGATTATAGCTCATCACTTACCATTCCTCCATATTCCCTCCCATTTGACATATGTTTGGCAATAAATCAAAGACACCAAATTCTCATTTTCATTCAAGACAATATAGACCTTGCACATGACAGAGACGGATACTTCTTATGACCGAGACAGTGACTCTATAACTGAATTGCATGCACCAAGAAGGCATTAAAGCGTCGAAAAAGGCATGATCGACTCCAAATTTTGGCCGAAGCTTCTTTGGCCCAGCATAGTGCTTGATGAGGGACCTTCAGCCCAAATTTCAAGAAATTTGCGAAAATTTTTGTCAATTTTGAATTTTTTGGTCTCAAAACAGATTTTCCTGTCCGACGCGTAGCGCCACTTGGCGCGCGCTTATTGGCAGCTCTTCAGGAGGAAAAATTTGTATTTTTGGATTTTTCATCAAAATTTATGCATGCCTATGGATTACCTAAGGATTTTGACAAGTTTTGGGTTGCATAAAGGGTCAAAAACACCCTAAAATGGCCTTTCTGCCACTTTTTGCACACACAGGAAGCAGTGTTGGGAGATTGGATTTTTGGAGGGGCAAATGGCAACCCAATTCAGAAATTCCACTTGGGTTGGAAAGTAGACAGGCAGGGCTTTCCAATGAGCTATCCTACGCTCAATTTGGACTCAGGAAAGGCCCTCAAAATCAGCCTCAAACGTGTGCTACGCATAGAGATTTCAGGGGCGGCGCATAGAGAAATTTGGCCTATTTTTCACTCAGTAGCTCATAATTTCGCCTAGTTTTGGCCAGTTTGACTTTTTCATGTAACTCTTGATGTAACTTGATGTAATTTCATGACTTTGATGTAATTTTGGTACATTTTTACTCATCTTAGTAGATTCATTCACCAAAAGGTGAAATGTAAGTGAATGAATCAGTTTCCTATCTTATAGAGGCAAGTTGTTTCATTGCCTATTTTCCACTTCTTAGTTTAGATATGGTTGAAACATATCCTAGAATGGTGAGCTCGATCCCTAGAGGTATGGGAATGAGTTAGGCTTGTCTATATCATGTAATTCTTCAGTCATTTTCAGGGTTGGACATTTGTGATTGCTTGGCACTTCATTGTACTTTCATCTCTGCAATTTTGGCAAAGGAATAGACAAGGGTTTGCAGCACTCTTTGGGATCCTTGTGGTTCTGTGTTTTTATGGTGTGTTTCTCTATGTAATTGTAAGTTCACTGATGTTTATGTGTATTATTTCCCTTCTACTTTCTTCTTAAATTAAACAAATGAGTGATAAAGGTGGAATTCAGTAGCTTGCTTTGCTCTGCCTTCTGTTTTGTTTAATTTTCCATGTTTTCATCTGTTTGAAGAGGATTCTTGAAACCCTCTTGCCCTCTTCAGCTCCTCACCGATCTGAACCATCCATTCATTCAATCCAAAGCATCAAAACAATTTCCTTCCCTGCCCCAATCAGAACTCTGCAAAAACTAGGCCTTATCCCCGCACCCAAAATTGCCTTTCCCTTTGATCCAAAAAAAACCCCCAAAATCAAACTCAAACTCCTTTACTTATATACCTAGCCTAAAATTAGCTTTTATTTCAAGTCATCTCAAGCCCTATTGATTATTTTTGCTGAGATTGACCCGGAGAGAGCCCTCTTCTGTTCTGGTAGGGCTAGCTACCAGACTGAGTGTGGTTTGATGTTACCCTGAACTCTACCTTATTTCAGTCTGAGGTAGATTTAGGAAATAACAGGTACCACGGGTATTCCCCCCTGCAGTCACCTGTGTGGTCCCTAGGATAGGAAACAAAGGGCACCAATCTGTATCGACAGCCCAACAGAATGGTCTTAGATCAAGATTCAACAAATAGGAGAGGGGGTATCTCTCTTCTCTGCCCGCACTATCCCTCGCGCTTGACTCTCTGGAGGAGAGATTTTTCTGTCCATTTAACGGTGTTGGATTTTTCTCTTTAATAAACTTTCTCTGTTTAACAGTTTGAGCGGCCTAGGAGATTTAACTCTCCACTCACCTATTCCAAGGCCCTACAACCTAGCTAGTTGGTGTATGATTAATGACAATGATACAAAAAATTCTAGTTGCTTTTAATTTATTGCTTGTTTTAAATTGGTCTTTACTTAAGTCAAGGGTATATGGAAGTGAAACTGGTGGTGTTTGTTGACGCAGAAGAAATCAATGAAAACCTAGCTACATGCGAATGCAACAATTTCCTTTCAATGAAAAGAGATCTCTACATGGGTTCTACGAAACTACATAACCAAAAAATTTGTTTTTTCTTTTCAGTTACTCACACTTCACATGATCCAGAAAACTATGGAAATGACTAAAATAATTCAATGCACTTAATGCAAACTACCAATGATATGCAAATTCTAAGATGCTAATTCTAAGGAAGCGAAAAGAGTCTCTAGAAACTAAATGGTTCGATCATTTTTTTACAGGAAAAAAAGAAAAGAAGGCTAGTTCCACACAGAACTCCTATGCATAACAATGCCAAAATGTACTTGACGCAAAAGAGAGAAATCAAGAGAAGAATTCCTTCAAAATCAAGCCAAGAACCAAAAACTAGAAACCAACGAAAAATCTTCAAAAGATATGATGAAACTGTAAAAGCAAACTCAAAGCAAAAGCTACGGAAAACACAACTGTTTTTTGTGATTTTCACTTATAATGAAAGGAAAAAGATTTCAAGAAGACAAGCATAAACTACCCAAGAACCAGAATCAAGAAAAATGAGTCTCAATAAGGGTTCAAAGTGCTCAAGCCAACTATGCTACTTTCGTAGCGGGACCCAAATGAGCAAGAAGAAACAAAGAACTCAAACAATTGATTCAGTACAATAGCACAATCTTTCAGCAAATAACAACTCAAAAAACCAAAAAGGGATTCTTCAAGATTCGCAACAAGGCTCGTCCAAGAAATCAAGAAAACCAGTATAGTCTAAAAAGGAAAAAACCACAAGCGAAGCAATGCATAAGGCCAAGAAGAGAAAATAAGCATAGGCTCATTGTTATGAATGGTCAGAACAACCAAGAACTCCAGGAAGAGATCTTAGTGCTACAGTGACAATCGCAATTACACAAAATAGGAAATTTTACGAAATGGATAGGTTTTCACAAGAACAAGAGAGAAATGAATATGAAACCACCATAAACACAGTCCAGACACCTTAAAGACACCACATGAATGGTTCAACATAGACAGAAACAGAGGCTGGAAACTCAAATTTTCAAATTTTTCCAGGCATACGTGGTTTTGCAGTATGCAACAAGCGTGTATACGCGACTGTAACCAAGGAAACTCACATATACGTGGGTCCCTTTGGAAAATACAAGAGGTATACGCAACTGTGTAGAGACTAAGTTGCGTATGGAAGCAAAATAAGGAAAAAATAAAAATTCAAGCCTCATCAAGAGACCAGGCCTTCTGTTTGATTGAAAAAAGACTTACTAGACTATAAAAAGTGATAAACCTGTCAGGGAACCTACAAGACAGATAAAACAACCCAAACTAGGAATTACATGAAGGTAATCCCCAGTGGAGTCATCAGTTCTGTTGCGAGTAATGTTACCCTAAGGTCTTGGGTTGATAAACTTTCATATATCAGGGGCATGTCATCATAAGAAGGACTCACTTAACCAACTTCTATGCTTTAAACTAGAAACTAAAGGTTGCAGACTTTACCCGTATATCCTTTGGTTGTAGTAGATCCCGCGGGGTGCAAACCCCCTGCAACTCTTTGTGCTCAAGAACCTGCAAACCAACAAAGAACAAACACAAAAACCTAGTTTTCCATCATATATATGTTCTAGATGTTAGTGAAAAGCGTGCATAATCTCATAAAAACAATAATAAATGAACTATTTAAGATCATTATACATGTATAAGAGATAAATGACACATGAACATCAGGAACAAGATGACATTTCTTTTATTAATGACATGTACATTAAACAAATGTGGAGAGATCACTTTAAATCTTCCATTGCCTCGAGCATACTGTCCTCTGGATCCGTCCAACCCTAGCCTCACAAAACTTCTTCCAAGAGTAGTGCACAATGGATGTCACATAGGGTGAGTGAACATCTAAAGGAAACAAGGGTTTCCTGAGAATATCTGGGAAGTGCAGGAGGCACAGGGGAAATATTAGACTTGGATAGGGCTCCAACATCGTATAATATCTATAATTCTCTCCCTTCCTCCCTTTGGCCATTCCCTTGAGGGGCTTTTATACTCCCTCAAATTATTATTTTTTTTCCAGTTTGGAACAGTTAGGCCACGGGCTTGGGTAGTTAAGTTACAGGAACAACCGTAAACCCCGCCTCAAAAGTAGGGAATTTTTTTTTTTTTAATGTTTAAAAAGGCATACACAGTTCTCTATGTATGGACTCGTGTGTATATGCGGAAAAGTCTGGGCAAAGTCGTGTATGGGTTTTGAGAAACTGTTTTTTGAGAAATATGTCCAAGTTTGAAGGGAAGGGTTGCCCAAGGCCAATGCATAAGTCATCAAGTATATGATGGTGATAAATGATATTATAACAGAGACACCCCTAGGTCACCCAATGTCCTTCTTCTCTTGATGCAAAATAGAGTAGTGTTAGTGTGTCAGTCCATCATAGAATACATCATTAGCACAATAAATAACATGTAGTAGATAGAATTTAATTCATAATTTATGTATTGTGTGTGTGAAGGTAGATTATTTCCCTTCTTGCAAGTTGATTGAGTGGTTAAGAGAATGAATGCAATATAGTGTAATTTCTTTTCTTGTAATTAGAATAAGTGTTATTCTTTTTCATTACAAAAGCAGAAGTTAAGTAGATGAATGAGTGCAATCTACTATAACTTATTTTCTTGTAGACATAATAGTGTTCATGATTTTCTTTCTGTTTTAGCTGCAATTAGAAGTGTGACAAAATTTCTCCCTTAGAATAACCATAATTCCTATCACCTCATATTAGAGCTAAGATGAGGGTGGCATGAGTAGAGCTCATTTTTTGTGCATATAGAAATGTCACCTCCAAGTTTGTACAAACCCCGGGTTGATAAGTAAAGTTGAGTAGTCTCTGGCAGCTGCAGCACTCTTGGTGCAATACCAGGGCTCACCACTTGGCCTTCAATATCTCTTCCTAGCTTCAAGATTTTGAATCCTAACGAGCCCATAGGCCTGTTTATTTATACAAAAAGTGTTGAACTCCAATAAATATTATAATTTAATTTTCCCTTAAATTAAATTAGAATATAATTGTATTTCCACATCACATGACAAAATTGTATGAGTTAACTAAGTTATTTTGACTTAGTTGGTTAAACTAATTCGAGTTGAGGGTCTAAATTGAGTCATGTAGAATGGCTCCTACAAAATAGGAGCCCTGGTTGAGTTTATTTTGAGTTGTAATTAATTAACTTAGTTTATCTAAGTTAAAGTCAGTTTAACTAGTTCAAACCATTGGAGGAACTAGTGAGAGGTCAAAGTGTGGAACTTGAATTTGAACCACATGCATTGATCAATCAAAAAATTGATAAATCAACCATAAATAACTCATGTATGTCTGATCAGAGAAAGACCCAATTGAGATTGGAGTTCAAGGGCAATACAGGTGTTGCATGTGGTTAGAGGAAGGCCTTATATGAATTGTGTATTTGTGGATGGGAATTTCCATAAATAATAGGGGCTACTTACCCAAGGAAACAATGTAAGGAAATAGGGATCCTGGCAGGTAGAGAATTTTTTAGTATTGGTGAAAGCTTGTCTAGGAAGCAGTGAGATAGACAGAGATAGTGCATAGGTTTCTCTGGTTTGAGAAAAGCATTGTAATATTCTCATATTTTCTGACTAATGAAATATACAGATAGCAAGGTTTTTAGTTATATCTTTCCCCAGGAAATCATTGTGTAATGTGTGATTTAAATCTTTCTCTTGTATTGTTTGTGATGTCACGATCGTAATTGGTTTCCGCAATTGGTAGATTAGATTCAAGTTTATTGTTTTAGAATATTAGAATTGTATGTTTGAATATGCGTGGATTTTCTACATGGTATCAGAGCTGAAATCATTATAGAAGAGAAGAATACAAGTTTTTACTTGCAAGAGGAACAATTTTTTCATATTTGTTTTCTAGAGCTAGCAACAGAATCAGGATGGCATTCTATGGTTTGAGGCTCAAGTATGCCCTTGAGGGTAGATCAGATTACACTTCCTGGAGAGACCCAATGGAAGCAGTATTGGAGGACAATGGATTGAAGAAGTTCATTGACAAGGACATACCAAAACCAGGTCCAATTGATGCCCAGGACCTAACAGAGTTGAAGAAATGCGTAACAAAGGCCAGAAGGATTCTACTAGAAGGAGTTCGAGATCATGTCATCTCGAACCTCCATGGAAAGGAAACTCCATATTCAATGTGGAAGGCCTTAACATATTTTTTTCAGAACAGTAAAATCAAGATGGAGAAGGGCAACATAATACCAAATTACTTGACCAAGTTCACCCAATGTAGGGATGAGCTTGAAAGTGTTGGTTACAGTTGTCGAATATGATCTGGTGATCCTAGCACTTCGATGGATTCTCATTCAAGCATGATGAGGAGGAGAACGGTCCCTTGGATGGAAAGGAAAATAAAGGGAAAGGGAATTCATCCCATTCCAAATCATATTTTGGTCAGGAAGGAAAGAAGAAAGACTTGTCGAAGATTAAATGTTTTCACTGTCACGAAGTGGGACATTATGCCACGAAGTGTCCGCACATGAAGGTTGACAAGAATCCCTCAGGAGGAGTGCCAGGTGCATCACTTGCTTCACAATTCGAGTTGGATTTTACCCTCATCACATGCATGGTGTCATCAGTGATGGGTAGTTTTTGGTACTTGGATAGTGGAGACTCATTCCATATGACCATAAACAAAGCGTTTTCCAATGACCTTGAGGAGCAGGATCTCCATATGCACATCGAGATGGGAGACGATGGAAGGTATAGCACGACTGACATCGATACTATTACCTTTCAGAGGGAGTCTGGATCTCCTCACACATTGAAAGATGTCATGTATGTTCCTGGTTTGGAGAAGAATTTAGTTTTAGTTGCTATTTTGGAAGACTGTGGCTAGGATGTGGTGTTTAGAAAAGGAAAGGTGTTCCTTCATTACATAGCCATGGGACAAGTGAAGAATATCAGGGTTTGGGTAAAGAACCTCTACAAATTGGATGTAGAATTTTATGTTTCCTTGAGCACAAAATAAGATAAGGTGCAGAGTCGAGACATCAGTGATTTATGGCATAGAAGATTGGGCCATCTACACCACGAAGCTTTGAAGATCATGCAAAAGAACTCTACAGGACTTCCCAAGGGTGCACTTGAGAAGTGTGTATATGCAAAGGGTGTACATTAGGGAAGTACACGAAAGCCACCTTTCATGATAGGGAAAGTCGAGTGCAAGCTATCCTTGAAAGAGTTCACTCAGATGTGTGTGGACCATTCTCGATAGCCTCCATGACCAACCACAGGTATTATGTGATTTTTGTAGATGATTTTTCACACAAGTGTTAGATATTCTTCATGTAGAATAAAGACCATAGGTTCTCAAAATTTTGTGAGTTAAAATCACTTGTTCAAAAATACACAGGTAAAAAATCGAAGGCTCTCAGGAGCAACAATAGTGGAGAATATGTGTCGAATGAATTCAAGAAATTTTTTGCATAAGAAGGAATTTGATGGGAGTTTCTAGCACCCCATAACCCACAATAGAATGGGGTTAAAGAAAGGAAGAAAAAAGCATATTGGGAGTTGCACGAGCGATGTTATATGATCAGGGCCTACGATTTTACTTGTGGAAGAAAGCATGCAACACAACTGTGTATGTGCATAACAAGAGTCCTCATCAGATCCTTGAGATGAGTACATCAGAGGAAGCCTTTTCCGGTAAGAAACTAGATTTGGTGCACTTCAGAATATTTGGTTCATAAGTTTATTGTCATGTTTCTAAGGATGCAAGGAAAAATATAGAACCAACAATTGAGTTGGGAATATTTTTGGGGTACACTGATACACCTCAAAACTATCGGGTGTACCTACCATCTCACAGGATGACAATGGTTCATAGAGATGTGAAATTTAATGAAGAGAAGGCCATGCGAATTTCCCTTGAGTGGGAGTTTCAGTTGCATGCAGATGAGGAGCTTCTAGCTCCAAAAGAATAACCTCAAGATGTGGAGAAGTCATAAGCAGAGGAGCAGAGGAGCAGAGAGTGGAAGCACCAAATCATGTAGAAACATCCATAGATGGAAGGAAGCACACCAAAGAGGTTGACAGGTTGATGCATGATGTTAGAGATAAGGTCCCCATATCGGTACACTGGCTACATGGCTCTTATGAGCGAGAGTGTAGAGACTGAGCCATCCTCATTTGAGGAAGAAATGAAACAAATAGTATGGGTTGATTCCATGGTAGAGGAGTATGACTCCATTATCAGGAATAGTGCATGGGAAGTTGTCCCATGACCGGAGGACAAGTCAGTTGTAATATCCAAGTGGATCTACAAGGTGAAGCAAGAAGTATATTGGAGTGTCGAGAAACACGAGGCTAGATTTTTGGCCAAGGTGTTCTCTCAGGTGGAGGGAATAGATTATGAGGATACCTTTTCTCCAGTAGCAAGGAAATATTCAATAATATCTATTATATAAGTTTCATTGCAGATGGGATGGAAAAGACATCAAATGGATGTAAATACATATTTCCTCAATAGAGTGATTGAGGAAGATGCGTACATAAAGAAGTTGAAACGATTTGATACCTTCGATAGAGAGTCGCATGTATGAAAACTCAAGTAAGCGTTCTATGGAATGAAACACGAACCTCGTGCTTGGTACACTAGGATCGACAACTATTTCGCGAGGTTGGGCTTTACCAAAAGTGAAGCAGAAGCCAACCTTTATCATATTGTGGTTGAAGGTAAATTATTGATTATAGTATCATACTTCTATGATTTAATTGTAACAGGTGATGAGAACTTGATAATATATTGCAAATAATATTTTGCAAGAGAATTCGAGATGAAAGACATGGGGCTCTTGTATTATTTCCTTGGTTTGGAAATTTGGCAAAGTTATGGGGAATTGTTTGTCTCTCAGGGAAAGTATGCCAATGAGATACTGAAGAAGTTTCACAAGGAGAGAATCAAACCCGTGGAGACTCCTCTAGTAGGGAATTAGAGGAAGGAAGATGATACTTCAGGCGAAGTGGTAGAAGCTACCATTTACAAGCAGTTTGTGGGTTCATAGTATGTACAAAATCTATGGGCAACTAGATTAGATGATTTCTCTTACTTTGATAATTGCTTGTGATATGTTTTTACTTATCTTGATTAGCTTATTCTCAAATTTGATTATTATTGTGTTCTCTTCATCAAACAACTACCAAACCATAAAGAACAATAAGACAAAGGACACAAGATATAGGCAATCAGCCAGGGCCAAAACCTCTCCAACTGAGAGGAAAACCCACATGAATTATTCTCTTCTTGTATACCTTCAATTGACAAATTCCAATATCTATAATCCTTGACAAAGACTCCTCCAAGACCAACTCAACCTTCCTTCTTGATTTTCACAACTTCCAGCAACATACTTCTACCTTCCAACAACTTCTTCAGTAACTTTGACCCCCAGCATCAATTTCTGCAACTTCAACCTAGTAGATTCACAGCTTGAACCTTGATGCATATTCATGGATTTAACCTTGCATCTTCATAGCTTCGAAATAGAAGCAGTTTCATAGCGTTTACCTTGCAACTTCACAACTTTTACCTAGAAGCAACTTCACAGCATCGATGCAGCTTCACAACTTTGATACAACTTCAAAGTTTCACCTTACCCAGTAACTATAGAAACCCTAACAAAGAGAGAGAGAGAGACCCAAAACTTTGATCTTGTTGTTCTTCTTCTTCATCATCTTTTTCCAGCTTCTATCTTGAGGAGATCGAACTTGCTTGAGAGTATATCCAAATGATGTAGAGATCCTTATTATATATACGATTTTGAGGGGTACGAATTGCTATCTTTAAGCGGACCTGTCCCTTCATGTAGGCCAACTTGATCTTTGTGCCATGACGAGGTATTGGAAGTTCTTTTGACTCAAATAATTTTTCTTTACAATATGTAACATGCCCAAATGGGTCTTCAATACATGCCAATGACTCAATTGAGCTCATGATAAACCTAGAAGCACTCAATGGGTGCTAGATCTAAAAATAAATTTCCCTTGAGCATGAAACCCATGTCTTAAGAATAATAATCATAAAATTATTTTTCTCATTACATCAAATACATAAAATCATGATTACATGTGTCATTATGAAGACCAAACCTAGTTACATGTTTCAACACTGGGTTTGGGAGAATTTGACCCACAATGGGCTTTCTGGGAAAGTGTACCCAAGCAATGGGTTTTGCAGCAAAATTTGTGGGCATGAAACCATGTGAATAATTATTTGTTCAAGCATCAAAATCAAGAGGGGCACTCTTGAATGGCTAAGGGGCACCTAAGGGTTTGATATTGTGGCGAGATCAAGTGAAAGAAATCTATTTTCTGATATAAGTTGGGGTTTCATTAAGAAAACTCAAGTCAGATTTCCTAAGCGCCCAACCTTATATGAATTGTGTATTTTTGGATGGTAGTTTCTGTAATTAATAGGGGCTAATTATCGAAGGAAATATAGTAAGGAAACGGGGATCCTGACAGGAAAAAAATTGGTTAAGTATTAGCCAAGCCTTATCTAGGAAACATTGAGACAGATAGAGATAGTGCAGAGGTTTCTCTGGTTTGAGAAAAGCATTGTAATATTCTCATATTTTCTAACTAATGCAATACACATATAGCAGGCCTTTTAGTTGTGGCTTTCCCCATGAAATTATTGTGTAATGTGTGATTGAAATTCTTTCTCTTGTATGCTTTGTGATTTTGTGATCATAATTGGTTTCTGTAATTGGTAGAGAAGATTCAAGTCTATTTTTCTAGCATATTACAATTATAAGTTTGAATCTACATAGATTTTCTACAAAAATTGACTTAGGGGAAACTCCCTTGAGAGGAGGACTACTTACCTCCAAAATCTTAAAATTAGTTGATCTAGTTCCCTTATATCCTCTAACTCACTTGATATCCTCACCTGTCAATAGATCTCAAGTTGTATATGAGTGCTGATGAATAATTCTAGGGATCGCTTCGAGTTAAAGGAGAGTAAATGCAAAGGAAAATCCTCCTACATTCCCTCTAACTGCCTCCAATGTGCCTCTGCATCATAAATGTACCAAAAATGCTCCCTTTCTTGCACATAAACTAAATTAGGACAAGCACCCTTTAGTCCTCCTACTAAGAACATTATAGCCAAGAATGTAAATTAATGTGGAGAAAAGAAAGAATTTAAGGGTTGGAGGAGAGCAATATGGGCCTCAAAATATACCTATTTATGGGACCCATAATGAGGTTCCTTGAAGAGTTGTTCGAATTAATGAATAGAAGCATCTAGTAAAGTGTGACATCATTTATTAACTAGACCTTCAAGTGTGAGGGTGAATAATTTACAAGAAAAATATTCACAATTCACTTCATAAAAATCACAAAATTTAAGAAATTGAAGTGTGTTTAGATATGTTTGTTCCACACTTGCCATCAAACTTTAATTAATACAATTTGTAAATTAGTTTTGCGCAGATTTTAAGATTCACTCTATTAGAAATCATCCTGGGATTATGTTTGGGAATGATCCATTTATGATAAGAGACTCAAAACAAAACCAACGGGCTCATATTGTCATCTAGCCCTCCTTCTAGCGCCAATTGTTGAGGATGATGGAAGTTCGCCAACACATGGGTCTCCTCAGTATGAAGTCCCAATTAGACCTCACGCCATTTGGAGTAGGGGCCCCATCCGAATAATAGTATCCATTAAGTATTTAGGGTTCCAAGGTCATCAAATCATCATTCCATGCATAAATTCCAGCAAGTGAAGGAGTGACAATAAAGTAATTTCATTAATAAATTTGATTTCAAAGAAAAATGTAATTTTATGTTCATTGTAATTTCATATTCTTAATTTGTAATAAGTACTTCAGAGTTCCAAGTAGCTGCAAATACTCAAGTTCCACTAGCATATGTTCAAGTTTCCAAGAAGAAAATCAATTTTCCAAAGCCACCAAAAGTTTAAAGTTCAAAAGATCAAGTTCAATATTCAAAAGATCAAGTTCAAAGTCAAAATGAAATTTTGGTGGGCCACCCCACTAAAATTGAAGAAGATGATATAAAAAGCAAAGAAAGGAGTTTTATATTCATCATTTCACTTTCCCCCAACAAAAATTCAGCTCTCATTGGAAGCAAGGTCAAGTTTTTAGCTCTCATTGGAAAAAAAAATTCATCATTGCGCATCCTGACACCTCGTTGCACAACTCGCTACGCTTATGGACACTTCAATGTGCTTCTTGCTGCACTTCTGCTAACTTCGCTGCACATCTGAGTGAGGAGGTAGGGCGTGGATTTCTAAAGGCAAATTTGGAGCAAGCAAGATATTTTCAGGTTTTTGAAGATCATCTACCGGTTGAAATCAAGTAAGCAAAGAGAATCATCCCTTTCTTCATCAGTTTTCAAAGCATAAAAAATTTCAATCTCTCAGTTAGTTTTTAAAGTCAACTAGGAGAAATAGTTTCATGGTCATTTTTTCAGTTTGAAAACCCTGAAACTCACTTTTTACACCTTCATTCACTCCATTTGAATCATTTACACATCTTCCCCTCACCAATTCCTAATTTCCCCAAAAACTCCAATCAAACCCTAATTTCTACCCTAGGCCTATGTTTTGGCCTTTTCATCCCCTTCACCTCACACAAATTCAAAAATATCACTTCTCCATACTTCATAACATCATTCCCTCTCCCCCTAAATTTCCTTAAAAAATTAGGCAATCCCAAACTCATATTACGATCTCATTCATAGACCTAGAAAAAATGCTTTGTTTTTTCTCCTCTTCATTAGGGTTTTCTTACTGCCATGGACACTGACACCTCCCCCTCTGAGAGGAAGTATAAAGGAGGAAAGTTATTGAGGTTTGAGCCCTCTAACTGCCATCAAATCACCTAATCTCCTTTTATACTCAAATGTTTTCAAGATGTCAATTGTGTACAGTTTTGCCAAAAAGTACAAGAGGTGGGATATGAACAACTCACAGGGTTATTTGTCATTGCTTTGAAAAAGGACAAGGTTGTTATAGCAGGGATGGAGTTTACTTTCACACTAGAAGCCATCTCCACAGCCACTGGAATACCAAATCATAAAGAATATTGGTTCAAGGGTATGAATCTTGATGATGAATACTTCGAACCCTATTTGAAATCAACCTACAAAGATGCTCCATTACATGTATTTCCTTTCTGATATTTATTGGATAAATATGCTCCATTGATGAAGACAATTATGAGGGTTTTCACTTGTGAAGGACGTTTTTCAAGAATTTATTAGTACCACATAAAACTACTAATGCAAATTACAGATGTGAAATCTCTTAAATTATGTAATTACCTTTTCAAAAGTGTGACCAAGATGGCAAAGAAGATACATGAAAAGGGAAAAGATCATACAAACATTATTTTCCACCACAGTCTGATTAAGATCATCATTCTTCACCAATTTCAAGAGAATTAGATCACTTGGGAGTCATTTTTGGAGAGGATAGTTCAGGAGAACTTGGTGGAGCCACTACAACAATAAGAATTGTATTCAACAGAGTATGATGCGGGATCACCAAGCAATAGGGAGGAACAACCTCCAAGTGACAGGGATGAGGAGCACCATTCACTTAAGAAGAGAAAAAGGGAAAAAGAGGTCATAACTTATTAGAGAGGACACAGGCAAGTGTTTTCTCCACAAATTTTGGAAGGGGCCTTGCCTTCTACATCAGCAAAGAAGGGATATCATAAGCATCAAGAGACAGTTGTCCAAGAGAAATAAGCCCTTCACCATGAAATTGAGATGGTGGACTTGGAGTCCCAAGATGAGCAGGAAACCCAAAAACTGGTCATCAAAGAAAAATATGCCAAAATCAAAGAGTTGCAAGACAATTTGGCAAGGTCCAAATTTGTTATCTCCTTCCTCGAGCAAGAAAACAAGCAGTTGAAGGAAAACCAAGTACTCTTGGAAATGGACTTGTTGAAAGATAAGAGGAAAGATGTCAAAGGAAAAGCAGTGATTGGACATGAAAATCCTGATGAGGATGAGGCTCAGACCACAAAGAAAAGACCAAGAACAAGGGGCCTAAAAAGAGCATTGGAGCTAGAAAAACAAAACGAAGCACTTCTTGTAGAGGAACTCACCTTTGAGGAGATGATTGCAATGGAAATAAATGAAGATAGCGAATTTTGTCTTGACAATGTAAACATACACTTGGATAAGCTCCTTCATAAGGCCAAAAATGAAAACTAGATGTTGAGGCATATGGTTGACCATTACCATACAAGAAATAAGATTTGTAATGTCAAGGTTAACCAGTTGCAAGATAAGCTCAAAGAAACCCTAATCAACCAAAAGGAGAGGGGGAAAATCCATTTTCTTGTTGATAGCTCCTTGGTTGCATGACACACTTTATCAGAACCTCACATAACAATTTTGAAATTTTACAAATTTTGGGGTTTTAAGACAAATTCTGAAATTTTGCGTTTTGGTGTAGACTGGTGTAGTTTTTGTCTCTGCCCAGAAATGCTGCAAAATTTTCTATGCTTTACTACAGGCCTCCAAAAAGGAAAAATAATATGTTTATGGAAAGCTAATCAAATATTAAGAGAACCCATTTTGTCAAATTTCAGGTTCAGGGCTCAGTTTTCAAGGAATTTGCAAAAAATAGGTCAAAATTCACCTCTCTGCCTCATTTTCAGACATTCACTGCGCTTCTAGGAGTGATCTTGGGAGAAGGAGCTTTTAACAAGCTTAATGAAGCCAATTTTGTTTCTTGAACATCCTGGATTCATATACACTTGACCAGCTACTCAGAACAACTCTTCTTTTCAAATTTAGATGATGGGAAGGCACCCAAAAAGGCCTTACAAGAAATTTGTTGCACTTTTGGAAATTCACTATTTTATTTTATAATTATCCTATGTACTTTTCATTTGACAGTTTCACTTTGGAAAATGTAAAAGGGGAAAGGGTTAAAATTGAATTTAAAAGGGATGGTAATAGAGTTAAATAGGTGTCTTTACCTCTCATTAATGCTTGGAGAGAATTTCTCTAGTTGGTTTGCTAAAAGGGGAGATAATCATAACCTCCCTAGCTTTTTGTTTAGTTGGATAAAAACTTGGTTTCAGCTCCACAAGTCATGGATTTTACCCCTGAGGGTGGGAGAAGTATGTCTTGGTCTATATCTTTCATTTTCTTTGTCATTTCAAGGGTTGGATGTTGTAGAATTGATCTTTGAACACTAGTGTATTCAATGACTTTTGACAGGAACTAATAGACATAGTTGCAGCTATTATGGTGGGATTCATGCGGTGTGTGTTTTAGCAATGTCACCTCTTATGTTTTCATATGTTTGAATGTATTATGCCTTCTATATTCATGTCCATATATTAATGTGATTTATTTCCAAGTTAGATAAGAATAATTCATTATTTTGATGCTCTGTTTTGGATAAATTATCACGGTTCTGTTTCACTTTCTTCTGATATAAAAAAATCCATGATTTCCATGCTCTTTTTGAGACCCTAGCAGTCTCTCACACTCACCAACATACCTGAAACTGCTAAAGTGTGTGCCTACCTTGCCCCATCACATCTTTGCAAGTCTGATTTTCAGTGCCCTGACCTACTTTTTCCCAGACCTAATTCACCATCCAACTCCCAAAATCAATCAATAAAACCCGAGAGTCTACTATACCTAGCTTAAAATCTTCATTATCCAGTCAATTTGGCTATGATCTCACAGAGAGAGCCCTCTCCAGCCTATTAGGGCTAGCTACTAGGTCAAAGCAGTTTGTGGTTACCTTTGTTGGTCTCCTTCTCAGCCTTCGGAGATCCGGTGGAGTAATAACATAACCTCTCCTTGATGAATTCCATGAACTTCACCTTGCCATGTTGAGATGATGACACCTGCAGATGAAGTTTACTCATGATAATATAACACCAGTCTATAGATCATCTATTTTACCTTTTCCTCCTTAGATAAAGTGTTGGTTGTGATGGATATATGCAAGGGCTAAGAGGGTGAGGCTTCCTCTTGACATAGTGCATAGTTTTAAGAGGTAAGGAGTGGGAGACTATGCACTAGAAATGCACATTATACTATGGTAAAAGGAAGAGACTAGCATATGTGTGAAGTATAGGAGGTAGTGACTAGGAGCCTAGGGATTGAAGCCACACAAGAGATAAGGAGTCAAGGAATTGGGTAGTTTTCCATTGCAAGGGTCACCAAGTGACTCTCTTCCCACTAGAACTATGCACTGCACAGTGTAGGAGAGGATTGAAAAAGCTTTTGCGCAGTGGGAAAGTTCAGGAAATGAGGGTTGACTAGCTACTGACAGTGACTATGCAATGCATAGTGATGGAAGAGGAGGCTCAAAGGACTACACAATTTTCCTCCACAATGATCTAGAGGAGGCTCCACTATCCATTGGAACTATGCCATGCGCAATGGAGGCAAGTAGGAGTTGGTCTTAGGCATAATGAGCAAGTTTAGGCAAGAGCCTTGAGAGATTTCTCTCCAGTATTGCACAATGTGATTTTGAAGGAGGTTGTCCTCATGATGGCATAGTGAAAATTTGTAGGATGCAAGGGTGTCATTTTTGTTAGCTAAGAATGCAAAATGCACTCACCCTTTGGCTGAAAGTTCAGGTGTGTAGGATGTGAGGTCAAGGGGATCTCCAAAATTATCTAAGTTTAGGATAACTGGAACAAGAGAGAAAAAAACATTCAAACAAGCTCTGAAACAATACTCAGTACTCAAAATCAACATGCATACCTTGAAACGACAACAAAGCGACACTTAGAATACAAGTTGAAACATAAGTGTTGATTGCAACTAGAAAGTGTGTTACGCCATGGGAAAGTGTCTAGCGCATGTTGTTATGATAGAAAGGATCAGTTAATGCAGAAGAGAGCACTAGAAATGCCTCTATTGGTACGCCAAAGTGCTCCTACAATATGAGTGAAAACAAGAGAAAGTGACACATGTGGAAGTGAAAACAATTAAAGTGACACTTGTAAGAGTAAGAATAAGTGGAAATGACACTTGCAAAAGCTAACTAAAGTGAAAGTGACACATGAAAAAGTGAAAGAAAGAAAAAGCAACACTTGTGAAAGAAAAAGAAAGCAAAAAATATAGTCTCGAACGTGAAAGAAAAAGAAAGAAGAAAATGTAGTCTCGAACGTGAAAGTGACACTTGCGAAACAAAAAGCGCAAAAAAGTGATAGTTGAGAAACCCACCCGAATGAAAATACACTTGTGGCTAAGAGTGAGAGAACTGTCAAATATATTGTGCATTCACTGTACCTATCAGTTTTGAAAGCACTACCATCAGGAATTGCACAATGTCTATCATTAAGGACTGTACAATCACGGTTACTAAGGAATTTTCAAACACTATTTCCAAATACTACACAAGAATTGTTCTTAAGGACTCCATAATGCCTATATTCAAAGGTATACATTGACTGCTAGGCTTGCTAGAAAGAGGAGTGCTTGTGGGTGCATTAAAAAATAAGCATGTGTAATTAAGTGGCTTCAACAATTAGAATCTTAGAAGAAGACTTGAACACTTATAAACATCAACCAAACATGAAGCGACTATGGATCAACTTGAAATAACATATTTTGAGTTCACGAGGGTCCAAAATTCAAGTGGAGGCAAAATTTTATAGGGTGTTTGCTGTAGTAGAAACATGTGAGATTTTTTTTCTAATCCCCTATTGTCTATTTTGAACATCCACTATCAATGCACCATTGGATTCCTCTGTTTTGAGCATACAATGAAATTCCACATTATTTAATTTTTTGTTCTTCTTAGAGGAGAAAATGAATTACAGTTTCTATCAACAAATTCCATGAAAAAAATATAGTTTTGTTTCTCACATAGTAATTATTTGAGGATTTATAATATCCTCTATTTTTATATCTCTCATGATCACTTCTTGCATAATCTCTACAAATTATTGCTTTATGAAATAAATTATTTCAAGAAAAACAATAGCCAAGGAATACATTTTGGTGTTGAGTTTTGAAAGGCCTTTTTAATGGAACAACTCTTCTAAACCCATTCTTGTTGTTATTATGAGAACAATTAGGTTTCTATTGGTTCTAGTTTCCTTTCTTATTGTTCCTTTCATTGATGGATTTATCTTATTTCTATATTCAAGCATGTCTCTATCCATAGATGCCAGCTCAAGATTGTCTTATAAATCTGAATGTCTAACATGAATCTCTATCTTACAAAAAATTATATTAAAAAATACATATCATTTAAAAAACAATGATATGTAAAGATACTGTCATTTCAAAGAATTTCTTTTATGCATTATTTTCAATGACTTGATCACAGTGACTTAGTACATTAGTCTCTTAATTTTAAAATAAATAAATTAAAGATTAAAATGTAAAAAAATTATTATATTTAAAACCATTTTTATATATATATAAATTAATAATGTTAATAACAAAATATAAAACTGCAAAGTTTTCATAAATCACTAATTCTTTTGACCACAAACATGTAAAAACATTAATTCTCCAAATACAAAATAAATTATAAAATAAATCCTTATTTATAGTTAAAATTTTAATATTATAATCATAATTATTTATTAAATTATATAAAAACAAATTATTAAAAAAATTTTAGAATCTATGCCTCTGTGATCCATATAAAATTGTAAAATCTCTTTCGGTAATAATCACATATAATTCCATTATATGTGATTATTACCGAAAGAGATTTTACAAAATTATTAAAATTTTATATCTTTATAATTCTTCCATAATATTATAATCATAATTTTTTTTATTAAAATTATATATATATATATATATATAGATAGTATTTTTATAATTTTAATAAATTGAAATGGTCGAAAATAATTATTTTAAAAGTATTTAATAATTTATATTAATTTTAGCAGTAAATTAAAAATTACTATATATTTTAAATCAAATTTTAATTTTCTTTATTTAAATTATAAATAAAGAACATGTTTATAAAAACATAGTCAAGATTCCTTAACATTAATTCCAATTTTAAATTCAATTCATATCATTGAAGAAATATTTTGTAAACTTAGATGGTTTTCATTTAAATTATTCACAATTTTAAATAATAATAATGAATTTACTTCGTCAAGATTCATTAACAGTAATGTTCTTTTCCAAATTCAATTCACACTCAACATTAAAAGGACGGACATATCTTGTAAGCTCGTATGGTGTTCATTTGAACCTTCGAAAACTTTAAAAATAATAATAAACATGGTGAAAAAATATTATATATCTAAGACTTCTACTATTTGTATTGTGAGAATTTGTTTATGGATCCATCACATTGACATTGGTTAATATATCGATGTTTCGAACCATTTTATGTGGTTCATCATCAGATTAAAATAATAAACATGGTAAACTCATATGTTGTTTTAAACTTATATATATGTGTGTGTGTGGCCTTTTTCTAGATATATTTTTTGGTCAAATTTTCCTAAAATAGTAGAGATTTTTAAGAATCATAAGTTTCAATTATTTAATTTTTGAGTAACTATGGTTTTTCTTAAGCAATCAAAAGTACATTTTAAACAAGAACCAAAACTAAGATTTCCTTATACTCTTGCTCCATATATATATATATATATATATATATATATATATATATATATATATATATATATATATTATCATTAAAATTATTTATTATTTTTAATAATAATAAAAATAAAAATATGTGTCATTATTTATATTATAACTAAAAAAATCAATAAATTGGTAGAGATGTCTTTGGTGTGATAACCTTTTCTTTGCAATAGTCAATGTGACTTCGTCAAATTTCATTTCAACAACGCTAAGATTTTCTTCCCCTTCAGAGAATCAACTGGTGGAACGATAATGGAAAAATGAAGACCTGCATTGAAATTCATACAATGCTTCATGCAGTCCAACCATCAAGGTCATGGATGCCTAAGGTGAGTCCTTCATTGAGATAAGCATCAACCAAGCTTCGACTCCCACTTGTGTTGTTTACATCTAGAGCCAAGGGAAAACAAAAAATGAACAAGTTTTCTGATGCCTACCAAGAATGGAGTTTCTTCCAGGCTTGCATGCATTGAAAATTGCTCAATGATGTCAAGGGGAATGACGTGGAGAGAATGCAGGTAATGTGAAAAGCATATGACAAAAGCGAATGACATGTGTGCACAAACTTATTTTTAGATATTTATCAAACTTCTCTTTAGGCATTCATTGCTTCTCGGGGTTTGCCCCGTTAATGCAGTATGGGATCTCAAGCTTTCCCTAGAACTCCTAGTGGGTATTCCTTTAGACATGAAATTCCTACTTTTCAAAGGTAAGCAACTGAACAATTTCCCCCTATTTTAGTCTATAATAATGAAAAAGATGCCACTATCTTTATGTTCCTTCATTTACAAGGGGGGGTTGGGGGAAATCCCTCCACTCCCTCCACCTCTCAGACCTTTTATTATAAATATGTCATGCATGCGCAATCCTCCCTTTAGGAAGCGCAGTTACAAAGACTTCTAGGTCATTCTTGGTTGAAAAATATGAGAAAGTTCCCTCTGTAGAAATCTCTCACCCCACTCTTGAGAATCTCCATAAGATCTATGCAGAGTCAACCTTAATATATTGTTTTAATGGTTTATGTCCCCACTTCGTTAATCTTTACCAATGGATACATTCTTCGTGGACCAAAGATTGCAAGGATATTTTCTATTCCAAAGGTTTCATCCTTGTGACTTTCGTTGAACATGAAGACTACCATAATTTTATGAGAAGGGCCATGTTGTCATTGTATTAGTGTACCAAGTATAAATAGTGTTGTCATCTAGTTGTGTCTTCACCCACATCACCTACTTTGCCAAAATCCACACTAAAACCACTATTCCCTAAACAACATGTATCGTGACCCCCCATTGGGTAGTATTGTACTTTAAAGGGGGGGAGGGGGGTGTGTGTCCGTGGTCCACCATAGTCGTTGATAACTTAACAAAAACAATCAACAGTTTGGCACATAACCCCTTCGTAGACCCTCCTTTCCGTTAACCCTTAACACAAGGGGGGAGGTTCAATATGAACCATTTGATATTGAGCCTCAAACATATCAACAATGATCCAACGTGGAACATGCACGCCACCTAATCGTTGGGAAGAGTTTAACTCTTGCATATCTTCAGACTCTTCCAACAATTTATCACTTGACCCTACCACCTAGCACCTCAAAAATAATCCCAAAGCTTGTTGCGTGTTGGCTCATCGCTTGCTACCCATGTTGCACTTTCCGCATTGGATGGACCCGACAGTCTAATAAGTGCCTAGGCAATTTAGTCCAGGTCTCTATGGTCAGGGGCTTAGACTAACAACTTACTGCTACACCAATTTCCACTTGTCACTCTTTCTCCTAAGCTTTCATTCTATCATTTGGTGGCAATACGATAAGGAAGGGCCAACGCTGGAACCATGATCAGTTGAAGCCTTGCTTGAAACTACAAAACTTCAACCTTATTTTTCTCTTCATCCCTTGGGAGTTAGATCAAGTGAGATATATCATTGGAAATGTCTTAAAGAGGGAGATACAACTAGACACTTTTCATGTGCTTTTGAGAAAATCACATGTAAACAAAATTCCTGCAAAGATAGGCTACACACTAATCACCAAGGCATCATAGACTTAACACACTATTAATACAACCAGCCAAGACATCATTATATTACACTAAATTATGTATCATCTTAATTTTGTTATCGTAATTGAACCATCTAAGCACCAACCTGAACACTATGATATTACATTATTTACATGTTACTAATTTAATTTTATAAAAAAATATTAAATTTACATTTTGTATTTATTCTAATTTATAAAATTAATTAATTTAAACTATTTATAAATATATTAATTAAAAAAATAAAAAAATATTAACCTGAGAAGCTGTAAAAAAACTCATTTCCTAATATTTATAATAGTTAATCATATATTTGTATCTTATTTCTATGTTCAATCATGTCTTTATCCATAAATGTCATCTCAAAGATGGTTTTATGAATATTAATGTTTGACATGAATCTCTATCTTATAGAAAATGATATTCAAAGATAAATGTCATTTACGAAAAATGATATTCAAAGATAGATTCCATTTAAAGAAAAAATGATATTTAAAATTAGATACCATTTCAAAAACTTTTTATGCATCATTTTCATTAACTTGATCACAGTGGCTTAGTATATTATTCTCTTAAATTAATTATACATATATATGTATAATTAATTTAAGAGAATAATATACTAAGCCACTGTGATCAAGTTAATGAAAACGATGCATAAAAAGTCTTTGAAATGCCATCTATTTTTTATTATCATTTTAAAATTAAAAATGTAAATAATTTATTAATTTATAATTATTTTTTAAAATAAAAATTAATAATGTTATTAACAAAATATAAAATTACAAAGCTTTCATAAATCACTAGTTCCTTCCGCTACAAATATGTAAAAACATTGATATTCCAAGATACAAAATAAAATTATAAAATAAATCCTTATTAATAATTAAAATTTTGTAATATTATAATCATAATTTTTTTTGTTGTTGTGGAAATTATATAAGATAAATATATTGGAATTTTATAATTTTATAATTATTTTGAAATATTATAATTATTATTTTTTTATCAAATTATATAAAACAAATATATTAATTTTTGTATTTTTATTTTAATAGATTGAAATTGTTGAAAACAAGGTATTTAATAATTTTAATAGTAATTTATATTAATTTTAATAGTCAACTTAAAAATTACTATATATTTTAAATCAAATTTTAACTTTCAAAAATTTATATATTGTAAAAATATTTATTTAGCTTGTAAATAAACATGTTATTGAAAGTATAATCAATATTCCTTAACATTAATGTTTATTTTAAATTGAATTCATACCAAAATAAAATATATTGTAAATTCATATGGTTTTCATTTAAATCTTTTACAAGCTAAAATAATAATAATAAATTTACTTAATCAAGATTCTTTAACAAGCTTAAATAATAATAATGAATTTACTTCATCAAGATTCATTAACCATACAGTTCTTTCCCAAATTCAATTCATATCAACATTAAAAAGACTAACATATATTATAAACTCTTATGATGTTCATTTGAACCATTTAATAACTTTAAAAGATAATAAACATGGTTATATATATATATATATATTCTCCAAATTCAATTCATGCCAAAGAAAAAATAGCTTCTAAACTCGTAAGGTTTTCACTTAAATCCTTCACAACCTTAAATAATACTAATGAATTTACTTTGTTAGGATTCATTAACCATAATGTTCTTTTCCAATTTCAATTCATGCCATATGTTCATTAAAAATTTTCAAAGGTTATGTTATTTGGGTTCTGGTATTTGTCTAATCATGTAACATACTTTTCTCAAGTTACCGAAATTTGGTGTTCTAAGTAGTCAAGGTTTCGATTGATTTTTGCTTTAAATGTGGGATGATTTAAAATTGAGGGGCATTATTCCTCCATACATGAAAATTGGATAAGTGAAACTTTAATCATGCATGTAACCTTTGTTGGATTTGTGTCAAATTTGTTAAAGAAAAGAAAGTCCTTTTGCTATGACATTTTATTACTCATCTCTAATGAGCCTAGGAGAATAAGGTTTAGATTTGGCAAATAATTTCGTTCGGTCAAAATGCATGTGATGCTTGGTGTGATTAGAATGCTCTGTAATGACAAATTTTGCGATATAATTATGATGATGCTAACAATGTGCCCTCTCACTCTTTTTTTTCATATAAGAGCATAAATAACAAAATAATATGTGAAGTACTCTTTTGAAACACATTGATAAAAAAAATTGGATATGTGAAGATAAACCAAGATATTCATGATATCATAATTACAAAGAATTAAAACACAAAAAGCTTAATAAACATCACATATAGTGATGTTGCATCAAGTACATAGGTAGGAACACTACCTATAGTAGTTATGTCATTCTAATGTACTCATGCAATAATGCATCATCATATCAATGTTACACCAAGTTTCTCATATGTGGAGATGTGTACCCATGTCATTTAGAGCCCCTCATGCGCCAACCCCCCACCCAAAAAAAAACAAAAGAAGTGGGTGTCGACGTATGTTGGAGATAGGACCCAAGGGACCTTACCCCAAAAATATAAAGACTAAAAATATCAAACTAGCCCCTCATGTGCCAACCCTCGACCCAACAAAAATAAAAACAAAAAAGTGGGTGACGAGGTATGTTGGAGATAGGACCCAAGGGACCCTACCCCAAAAATATAAAGACTAAACATACAAACTAGATTCATGCATGAATGATGATCCATACAAATGATTGTGTAGTTTCAAATCAAATGAAAGCACACTTCAAATAATGCCACAAATCAATTATTGTTGCATGTTATCGACTACCAAACCACTAGACAACATTAAATTAGTTTTCCAATAACAACAAAACGACAACCTGACACTAGCAAGTGATTTCTTTGTGTTTGCTTATGGTTTATATTAGAGAATTAGCGAGACATGGAAAATGGCAAGGAATTACTAATTATGTTTAGGGTCTTTTATTTTTATTTAAAAAAAAAGATTCCTTGAGTGGATACTTGACTGAGTATGTTTGTATTCCCCTAAAGGAGACAAGTTACCTCTACACATATCCAAACATACGGGACATGAATTTTGGGCACTTTAGTATATTCCAAAACTCCTAACATACATACTTCAAGGTCATACCTAATACATGCATAATATGATGGGTACAACATCCTCATGAGAAACATGTGCCCAAAAGTTAAATAAACATCCTTATATTACACTATATTATGTATCATCCTAAGTTGGTTTTCGTAATTAAGTCATCTAATCACCAACTTGAACATTATTTACATTTTACTAATTTAATTTTTTTTAAATGTTAATTTTATATTTTTGTATTCATTCTAATTTATAAAATTAATAAATTTAAATTATTTATAAGTATATCAATTAAATTTAAATATTAACTTAAGAAGCCATAAAAATCTCATTTCCCTAATATTTATAAAAGTTAATTATATATTTATTTATATGTTCAAACATGTCTCTATCCATATATGCAAGCTTAAAGATTGTCTTATAAATTTTAATGTCTAACATGAATTCCTATCTTAAAAAAATGATATTTAAAGATAAATGCCATTTCAAAGAATTTTTTAATGGATCATTACCAATGGCTCCATCATAGTAAATTAGTATATTAGTCTCTTAATCAATTAAATTTAAAAATTTATAATATTTTTTTATTTTGGTAAGTGAGTCTAAACTATATTAATTGGAACATAGAACAATACATATGCTATAGGCTGGGTTGGTAAGCTATGATTAGCCAATCCCAGTCTTTGTTGCGCAAGTATGGGGTTGCCTCTGTGGAGGAAACTAGCCCGAAAATGACATCAAACAGTAAATTACAAAATGTGTCGTAGCACCAGTGAAACTAGAAGTCATGTGATAATAACAAGCATGACAAAAAACTAAGAAGAGTTGAGCAGCTTCGCAGTCATGAGTCTACTTCATCATCATCATTGTCTGGATCTTCCTTCACAATGAGACAGTCGTACTCCTGCGCAGCGGCATCCTCTTCAGCAGTAGGTTGATGCGGAGGCCTGGAAGCGAGTGCACAAAGGATGGGAGCTACTGGGTACTCGGCATCCGGGACTTGCGTCCAGGTACCTTCTAAGTCCATTATCTAGACATATGTGTCATCCCCTTCATCCTCCTGTGCTGGGAGCGACTCAGTCTTGCGGGGCAAGGGGTGCTCCTAGTGCACAATGGTTGATTTTCGTGGTCCACGGTCTCCTCTCTGAGTTACATGGGTGGGGGCCTCCTTCTCCTGGTCGAGTTCAGGACTCTGGGGGTCCTCTCTAACGTGACTACCCTAGGAGAAGCCTTCAATAGATTCCAAGTGATTATCTGACCCCCGGTGGTAGTGACCAGGGAGTGCACCTCTTTGTCCCCCTCTGATGGTGGGTTGGTGCAGCCTAGGGGCCATGGTCGGATGAGGCAGGGAGAAGATGGGGGTCTGAGATGAGATGAGGAGCAGCTTCGACCTGAGACAGGAGGTGCGCAACGAGGAGATATTGGACAAGGAGGTGTGTTGAAGGAGGGTGCGTAGTAAGAGGCGTAGGATAGTGGGGGCACACACGCTGGTGAAACTAGCAAGGCAGGTGGAGCCGAGGAGAGGCGGGAAATCAGGGGAGTACGCAACCCGATGGATTCTGCGAAGCACAGCACTGGGGGGGAGGCTGTGCGGCTAACTGGGCACGCAGGAGGACAGGGGCTGAATAAAAAATACCAGAAGGAGCAGACTGTGAATGGCTCTGTGTTGTAGGTCCTCTCCTTTTGTAGGGTTGTGACACATGCGAAGATGTTGAGCATTATTATGCTTCTGTAACTGATTTCATGAGTAGGCATATGCGTAGAGTTATGGCCACACGTCATATCCATCCAGTTGATCATTCAAGAGATTGTGGCAGAGTGGTGCCCCTGAGGGGATGATGTTGTCTTTGTGTGTCTTCATGGTACCTGGTCTTTGTCATCTCATGCAAATGATTGCAGGAGTGAGGATCCATGTCATGCGAAGACCTGCGCTGGAGATCTTTGTCCTCTCGAGCGTGAGAGACATTGTGTTCTAGCATGTTGCTACTATCAATCGCATTGAATATACAAAATTATAGCATTAAAAAAATAAAAATAATTTATTAAATTTAAAACCATTTTTTTTTTAATAAAAATTAATAATATTATTAACAAAATTGCACATTTTTCAAGAAACGCTATTTCCTTTCAGTAGAAACATGTAAAAACATTTATATTCCAAAATACAAATAAAATTATAAAATAAATTTAATAATTAAAATTTTGTAATATTATAATCATAATTTTTTATTGATATTATGTAAAACACATATATTAAATTTTTATATTTTATAATTTTAATAAATTGAAATGGTTGAAAACAAATATTTTAAAAATGTTTAATAATTTTAATAATTATCTGTAATTTTAATAAATTGTAATTGTTGAAAACAAATATTTTAAAAATATTTAATAATTTTAATAATTATTATATTAATTTTAATAATCTATTTTTATTTTTTTTAACTGGGACGAATATGTTTTATTGATAAAGACAGGTTGGGCGAAGCCTAATCAACCATTACAATTCGCTGATTTTACTTGAGCATCTTTTCCGGTTAGGGAATAATTGCCATGTTCAAAGCTCCTGCATTTATGCTGATCATTCCATTTTCTAGAGTACATCCTATATTTGCCAATCTATCCGCTTCCTTGTTTAATTCTCTGAGGATGTGGAAAATTTGAGCCAAGGAGAAATCCTTCAAAATTCTGTTCACTCTTGAAAGCTGTTTGTTTAGCACTGGATCCTTGAGCCCTTTCTTGCTTATTAGTGAATTTATCAGCAATTCTGAATCTCCAAAGACTAAGATTTCACTTGGATTTTCTTTCCTGGCCAATTGACAAGCTTTTAAAAGACTGAGAGTTTCAGCCTGATTGTTGGTTTTCAGTCCGAGTCCCCAGCTGAAGTCGTCTTTTTTCCCGTTCGGATAGAATATCACCCCTCCTGCTCCTGACCTACCTGGATTGCCTTTTGAGGCACCATCGAAGAAGATAGTGCACTTGCCCTGGGATTTCCACCACTGCTGAAAACTATCCATAGTGTCTCGAATCTGCCATCTTTCCTTATGGATTGGACGTGTGATTGTTGGAGGTCTGGGCTTGAAGGAGAAGGCATCCAGCCACGCCCTTTCTTCATTTCGGAGGGAGTTATCATCTTTGACTGAAGAATGGTTCAAAGTTTCTAAAAGGAGTTTCTTTGCCTGTTCCGCTATTTTTTCTGCAGGCGTTTCATTGTGATTGAAGATGATTTCGTTCCGGGCTAGCCATAACTTCCAGCAGACATATTTAGGGGCAGCAGTTCACACCTTGTGCCATAGAGATTTGTCAGCGATATTGAGAGGATAGATGGCTTTCCAAGAAGAGAACATGTCTGCAATCGAACAATGTGCTGGGGGTCTCACATTCAGTCCGGTCAGAAAGTTAGACCAGGCCTTCTTCGCATACTCACAATCAATAAACATGTGTTCTGAGGTTTCCAATGCGTTTTTGCAGAGAGCACATCGGTGTGGACCTGCTATGTTCCTTCTGCACAAATTTTCTCCAGTCAGGATTTTGTTATGGAACAGAGTCCAAAAGAAGAAATTGATCTTGGGGATGTTGAAGCTATCCCAGACCTGTTTCCACACTGATTCCGGATGTGGCGAATCCTTTTTACTTTGCATCTGTAAATACCCTTGTCTTGTTGTGTACACCCCCGTCTTACCCCATCCCCATGAGTCTTCCTCGTCTATATGTACTGGAGTAAAATCTGAAATTGCATCTATAAGGGCATTTAACTAGGTTTTTAGATGCGCTGGTATTTTAGGAAGAATCCAGCGCTGCCAATTTCCTTTGCTATCCCAACCTGAAATATCCTCAACTTTTCGGATTCCTTTTGTGTATAACCAAGCTCTTAGCTCTGAGATTTCGTTGTTTGCTGATAGAGGGGGATGACCCATGACTCTGTCTCTCTATAGCGATGTATTTTTTCCATTCCCAGGAATTCTATACAGATGAGATCTGAAAAATTCGATACCTTTGCTGCAGAGCTTCCAAGCCTGCGTTCCTTTTGGGGCTTTCTCCGGAATGAAGGATTTAATTGACTGGTTTTTGAGGTATTTAAGCTTTAATATCTGACTGACTGGGTGATTAGGCTCAGCTAAAAGCTGCCACAGTAATTTACAGCCCAAAGCTAAGTTAGCTTGCAGAGGATCACGTATTTGAAGGTCGCCTTCCACTAGTGGGCGTTTCGCTGTTTCCCAGTTTATTAAATGAAATCTGTTGTTATTTCCCCGTCCACCATTCCACAGAAATTTGCGCATGAGACTGGAGATTTGATCTGAGATTTGTTTTGGAGCCAGCATTAAGGAAGCCTGGAATGTTGGCAGAGCCGAAAGGACTGATCTGATGAGCGTGAGTTTGCCTCCTGTGGTGAGCCAAAAGCCACCCCACGCAGTAATTTTTTTTTTGAATTTCGAAATCACCTCCTCCCACAAGTGGTTTTTGTTGGATCCCATCGTTATTGGAAGACCCAGATATTTTATTTTGTCCCAAACTGCATATCCTTTAAAGCCTAGTTCGCTGGATATTCTTTCAATTGTGCGCTGCTCTGTATTCCATCCAAAAACAACGCTTTTCCTCTCACTGATTAACGCTCCAGAGATACTGCAAAACTTTTGAAGAATGGTTCTGAAGGAGTTAGCAATTCTTGGAGAAGCACCCCCGAGCAGAAGTGAGTCATCAGCGAAGAGCGCGTGGTTCACTGGGGCAATTCCTTTCACAATTATGATCCTAGGTATGTTGCCTTTTTGTTTTTCCAGGGTCAGCTTTCTGCTCAAGGAGTCTGCCATCAGAATGTAGAGAAAAGGAGAAAGAGGACAGCCCTGCCTCAATCCCCTGGTGGCTAAAAATAAGTCTGTTGGTCTTCCATTTACCATTGGGGCAATCCAGATATTCTCAATACAAGCTTTGATTAGGTTTATGAAGTCTTGATTAAATCTGAAGGATGAGAGTACCCTGTACAGGAAAGAACGGTTAACTCTATCAAAAGCATTACACATATCCAGTTTTATAAGCATACCTTGTTCTTTGCGTGTTTGGCTGGAATGCAGGGCTTCTTGAACTTGGATGACGTTGTCCAGGATATGTCTTCCTTTCACAAATCCCCCTTGGGCTGGAGAAATGAGTTTTTGCAGGAGGGGTTTGATTCTGTTCGCCAGAAGTTTGGCCATGATCTTGTAGGACGAATTGCAGAGAGAGATTGGCTTGTATCTATCAAATGAGCCTGGGTTTGCGTCCTTGGGGATTAGAGCGAGGAAGGTGGAATTTATTCCGCCTCCAACCTTTGCCTTCCTCATAAATCCACTTATCATTCTGAAGAGATCAAATTTGATTATCTCCCAACAAATTCTGTAAAAGTGAACTGAAAATCCATCAGGTCCAGGTGCTTTGTCTGGCTCCATGGACCAAACAATATTTGAAATCTCTTCTTTCGTGACTGGGCTCATAAGTGATTCATTATCTTCTATGCTGACTAGCTTTGGAATGTTTGTGAGGAACTCTGATGTGTCCTCCTCACTCCCATCCCTTTCTGCACTAAGAAGATTCTGAAAATGCTTTACTGCAGCTTCCTTAATTTGGGAAAATCCTTTACACACCTGTCCATTGGAAGTGGTAATTTCTGCTATATGGTTGCGGGAAAGGCGAGCCCCGTACTGTCTATGAAAATATGTGGTGTTTCTATCCCCAGATTTAAGCCACAGACTACGAGACTTTAATCGCCAATACTCTTCTTTGCTTCTAAAGGAGCAATATGTTTTCCTTTGAGCAGATTTTTCTTTGTCTAAGTCCATGGGAGAAAGATCTTTCTCTTCCATTTCGAATTGGATTTCTTCCAGCTGAAGAACTGCCTCTTTCCTCTGCTTGGTGGGGGTTTTCATAGATTTCTTTATCCATTCTTTTAGGGCTTTTTTTGCATTTTTCATTTTTTGCTCCCACACAAAGCTTGGGGAGCTTGAGACTTCTATTCTCCAAGCTGTTTGGACTGTTTCAAAGAACCCTTCTTTTCCAGCCCAGAGAAGACTAAAGCGAAAGGGGAGAGGACCTAAATCTTCTTCTTCTTTCAGGCATAAAAGAATTGGTTTGTGGTCCAAGGTGAGCTTTGGAAGAATCTTGGTGAAGACTATTCTTTTGTCCATCATTACAGAGCTGCTGATGAGGAATCTGTCCAGCCTTGCTGATATATGGTTTTCTCCTGTTCTGTTGTTGGTCCAGGTATATTTTCCTTTCACTGGCTTGAAGTCTACTAAGTCCCACTGTAGAATCAGATTTTCCACTGTGGAAATAAAAGGATCCCTTGAGTAGGTCCCTCCTCTCTTCTCTTTGGGATCTAGGAATATATTCAGATCGCCGCTAGGAATATATTCAGATCGACGCCTATGACTATATTCATAGGATCGAGAAGCTCTATATAATCTGAGAGTGACTTCCAGCACTCTTTCTTTTCATCATAGTGTACAGGGACGTACCTGTTAAACAAAGCTAGGGTGAGGTTGCTTGTAGTGTGGCGCAATTCAGTATAAATCCAATGTTGAGTCTCAAAGAATCTCTCTAAAGAAAAGGAGTTTTTTGACCAGAATGTACCTATTCCTCCAGCCGAGACTCTAGCGCTGACAACCTTTCCAGAATCAAATTTCCATTTCATATTACTAGTATTTAGAAGGATCTCCCCTTCTATTTTTGTCTCTTGGAGCATGAGAATGTCCGTGGTTTCCATTTTCAATAAGTCTTTAATGGCCTCTGCCTTATTGGGATTACCCAAACCCCTGCAGTTCCAAGAGACCAGCTGCATCATTTACCACTTGTTGGGGTGGGTCCTCCTCCCTTGGGGGCCCTTGGTCTTGTGCTTCTCCCAAGGGTCATCTCAATGGTAGCTTGACTGCCAAGGGTTTTTTGTCTTTCTGACTCTTCTTCCCTAGTTTCCTTGTTTGATCTTCTTCCAACTCTTTTTAATGGCCTTTCGAAGGTTTCATCATCAGATGACCCCGCGTTTTCTGTGTTCTTCTTCTTTTGTTTAATAATGTCAGCATATGAAGGAGAAGAAGTGTTACTTGGAATCGGATTTGGAGTGTTACCTGGCTCTTGGGTGTCGATACTGTTCTGCTGAGGAAGATCTTCCCGCTCTGCCTCTGGAGGATCTGAGGGTGGGATGAGAGATTCAAAGGGTTTTTGTCCTCCATGATGCTAATGGTTTCCCTGCTTCCATTGTTTTGATTGCTTGCACTTTCTTGCTCTGCTTTGTTCCCTGTCTCTTTGGCTTTGTTTTTGTTATTTTGCCTGCTACTTGCTGTTTTCTTTGCTTGCTTCCACTGTTCACCTTTTTCTTTCTCTAATATTTCCTCAATTTTTATTTTTTTACAGTATCTTGCAAAATGCCCGTATTCATGGCAGTGTCGACATTTAAAGGGCAATTGTTCATAGTCGAGCTCTTGGATGTGTGTCCAATCCGCCACCGAGAGTTTGATGGCTTCAGGTAGCCCGATTTCCCGATCTACCTCCACACAGATGCGAGCGCAGGAGAACTGATCCTTCCTCGGAGCCTGATCTATGTATCTGCCAAGGGCATTGCCAATGGATTGCAGCGAGCTCTGACTCCAACAGTGAAGGGGAAGGTGCGGGAGACGCACCCATATAGGAACAGCGGCGGGCACATCTTGTGCTGGATCAAAGTCTGGGGACCATTTATTCAAATATAGCCCTTGGGGACCCATGAAGTATGGCCCGTTTCTAAAGATCAGGGTTCTGTCTTCCATGCTATCAAACACGAAAACGAAGAACCCTTTGCTTACAAAGTGACTTTTTATTCCTTCTTTAACTAGTGGTATCCAGTTTCGTTTGACCCAATCTTCTACTGCTTTCGGGGATGGCCATAACCCTGTGACCTGACCGATGAGGCCTCTTTCGGCTAGGTTTAACGCTGTTCTGCAAGCTTCATCCACTGACAGAGACACCGTAGGGATGTTATCTAGCTTTTTAACAAACTTTTGCTGAGAGGCAGATGTCGGCCGTTTATCTGCTGCGACGACAAGTGATCGAAAGGCATCGAGATCGGAAAGCGGGAGAGGGCTGCTTCCATGATCCATAGCGGAGATCCGATGGAGAACAAGGTCTACAGCAAGGATCCCATGCGAAAACTCAGGGCCGAACTCCTTTATGAAAAAAGAGACCAAGCAAAACAGGGTCAACTCGATGCGCCGCAGCTCCGACCCAAAGCACCGCGCCCCTCCTAAGCGCCGCGCAGGAGCAGAATACCACGCAGAAAAACGATCCGAAGTGCCGCGCACGCCTGATGCGCCGCGCCGGCAGCCCGATGCGCCGCGCACAGTAGCTAGACGAAGGCAAAAGCCCTAGTGTTGCAGAGCTCAGACTGGTATTCGGGAGAATACATGAATTTTATTTTAATAATCTATTTTAAAATTGCCATATATTTTAAATTAAATTTAAAATTTAAAATTTAAAATTTACATATTATAAAAATATTTATTTATCTATAAATAAACAACAGATTTCTAAAAACGTAATCAAGGTTCCTGCCTATTCTAAATTCAATTCATGTCAAAGAAAAAAAAATTATTCTCATGGTTTCCATTTAAATCCTTCACCACCTTAAATAATAATAATGAATTTACTTTACTTTGTCAAGATTCAACAACCATAACGTTCTTTTCCGAATTCAATTCATGCCCAGCATTAAAAACTCGGACATACCTTGTAATCTCTTATGGTGTTCATCTGAAACCTTTGAAAACTTAAAAAAGTAAACTTATAGAGTTTTTATTTAAATTTTAATAATGAATTTATTTGGTTAAGAATCATTATTTTTCCAAATTCAATTAGATGAAATAGTCTTTTTTAAACATATTTTTTTGTCAACTTGTCCAGTTCAAAATGGTAGAGATTTTTAAGAATCATAAATTGTTTAATTTATAAAGTTCGTGTTTAGAATTTTTCAGAATCCATTTATGCATTCCAAAATGCATATTAAAAAAAAAACAAAATTACCATTTCCTCGTATTCTTGCTCTATATATAAATAATATTAATTTTTGACCATTAAAATGATTTATTATTTTTAATAATAATAATGCATTTCATTATTTATATTATGATTAAAAAGTCAATGAGTTGATAGACGGGTTTTTGGTGTGATAAAATTTTCTTTGCAATAGTCGTGGTGATTTCCAAAAATTTCAGTTCGACAATGCCAAGAGTTTCTTCCGCTTCAAAGAATTAATTAGTGGAACGGCAATGGAAAACTGATGACCTGCATTGGCATTCATACAATGCTTAATGCATTGCAACCATCGAGGTCGTGCACGCCCATGGTGAGTCCTCCGTTGAGATAAGCTTCAACCAGGCTTCAACTGCCACTTGTGTTATTTACTTCCAGAGCTAAAAGAAAACAATAAATGGACACGCTTTCCAATGCTTACCAAGAATGGGGTTTCTTCCAGGCTTGCATACGCAAGAAATTGCTCAATGATGTTGAGGCCTACGATGTGTAGAGCATGCAGGTAATGTGAAGAGCATAAGAATGCATCAGACAAAGAGCATGCTTATATAAGTGAAGGGAATGCATGCAAATATTTCTTTTCAGATCTTTTTCAAACTTCTCTTTGGGCATTCATTGCTCCTTGGGGTTTGCCCCACCGATGTGGTATGGGATCTCGAGCTTTCCCTATAACTTTGGGCACCTATTCCCTTAGACATGTAACGCCTACATTTCTAAGGTAAGTAACTTGACAAATTTTCCCCTTTTTCGGTCTATAATATTAAAAAAAATGTCATTATCTTTATGGTCTTTCGTTTACAAGGGGGGTTGGGGGCAATCCCTCCACCTCTCGGGCCTTTTCTTATAAATATGTCATGCATGCACAACCCTCCCTTTAGGAAGTTCAATCCCAGATGACTTCTAGGTCATTCTTGGTTGAAAACTTTGAGGAAGTTCCCTTTGTAGAAATCTCTCACCCCACTCTTGAGAATATTCATCAAATCTATACAAAATCAGCTTTAATTTGTCGTTTTAATGGCTTATGGCCCCCTTTGTCGATCTTTACCAATAGATCCATTCTTTATGGACCAAAGATTGCAAGGTTATTTTCTATTCCAAAGGTTTCCTCATTGTGGCTTTTGCTGAACAGGAAGACTACCAAAGAGTTTTATTGAAAGGGCCACAATTCTGGGGCAATGCTAGTTTGTTTCTAACGCCTTGGTTTCATTATTTTTACCCTTCTACAACAGTCCTTACTAAGCTAACAATATGGGTTCGAATTCCAAATATGCCTGCTCACCCATGGCACTTCTCAATCTCTCGAGGGATAGGAAATACCCTAGGTCGTTTCCTTGCAACTAATTCTTCTCGTGGGCAGTTTGGTATATATGCCTATGCAAAAATATGCGTTGAAACTGAGATCAATAAGGTATTTCCAAACCAAATCAACTTAAAAATAGGTGATTTTCACTTGACTCAAGCTCTAGGCTATGAGAACATTGTTTTTTGTTGTCACTTCTGTGAGTAAACGTGCCATTTACAAAATTATTTCCCTTTGTTCAAATCTCGCCAAAAGAGGAATACTTGAAATTCCAAAGCTAAAAGTTGGAAGCCCCGTGCCTTGCCTCCTAGGGAGGATGAAGCTTCCTTCAATTCGAAAAAGGATGATAAAGGATCTAATGATGAAATGCATTCGATGGACAAGGTCTAGATTTATGATCCTCAAGAATCTTCCAAGGACCTCGGTGTGAGTCATGTTCCTTCGACAAGCATGGAAATACTAAATAATGCTTCTTCGGGGGCATTGAAGAAAGCACATGAGTCGGCTTCTTCGAACTCTCCTTCAGCGTGCAAGGATAATATTTAAATTGCCTTGATAAACCAGTCATTGGAAAATTGGGTCACAGTTACGAAAAAGGAAAGAAATATCCCTCTGAAGACTAGTTGCAATGTGGATGATTCTCTTTTGCAAATGTTTCTTTTGTTCCTCTATGGCTCATTCGATATTCTCAGTCTCCTACATCCTAGCAAGCCATATTCCTATCAGTATATGACACACTGTGCCAAGAAAAAAAAGAGTTTTAGTTTCTTTAATAAAATTCACCTTTAAAAAACCAACAAATTAATTAAAAATAATATTTTAAATTTTTTAAAAGTTTTAAAAATTAAATCTTATTAATAAAACATAATATTTAAGGATCAATATTTTTAATATTTTTATAAATTTTAAAAAATAAATCTTAATAATAAAATATAATATTTAAGGATCCAGAAGGATTTTTTTTTCAAAAATAAATCCAACAAATGCAAAATATCCACCACCATGCACACATGTTAATCAACAACAATAAAAAAAGAATGTGAACACATCATCCCGCATCCACAATCCAAAAATGTGAACCAGCTATTATCATCCACAATCCAAAAAAGTGAACTAGCCATTATTCATGGCCATTCATAGGAGTTGTTACGGAGGCGGAGGAATTGAACAGACAACTAAAATTGGTTAGATTTCGAGAAAAAAAAAATAAGAAATCTTGCACCAGCATTGTTTGAATCATGTTTTTGATGGTGGAAATAGATTCAGCATCATCGAAAACCTCTGAAACACCCAAAATATTGAAGTTTGATAGCTATAACCTGGATTTACAAAAATCCCTACCAAATTTTCTTAAAATTTTATCAAAATTTTCATGATTTTCAAAGCAAAAAAGCAGTTTAATTAGACTACAGCTTATTCATATTACTTGAAAAACGTTTTTGAATCGTTATTTTTAAATGGATGACCTGGTGACAATTCATGTTAACTCATTCAACTCAGATGCATGTATCTCCCAGTTTGATCATGCCACAACTCTGGCAAGTCCTTTGTCCACACACTACTGGCAATGGATCAAGAGAAAGGGCGTTGTAATGCAATTGCTAATAATGATGACGCAGGAATAATCCTAACTTCATTTGACAACGAGATGACTTCATGCGGTGGGTAGTGCAATTGTTAATCTCATAGCCTTGCCTGCAAAAGCCAGGCCTGGATAATCACACATTTATTTATAGGATGACGCAGGAAAAATCTTAACTACATTTGACATCGAGATGACCCTGAAGGCACGGGGAAGGAGACGTCGGTGAACTTATCATTTGGTCGAATGGAAACAAAAACCAGGCCCGGATAAAGATCACCTTTATTTACAGAATGAAGAAGTAATAATCCTAACTGCCAATGAAGTTGCGGAAAAGAGAGGTTGGGAGTGAGAGACAACGAGAGGGGACCACAATGAAAAGGCACAATGACAGCATAGGTTGACTAAAAAGTGAAAATGGAAATGGAAATGGGGAAGGAGGGAGTTGTTTTTTTAGAATTTTTAGAGTTTTTGGTGTTTGAGAATTTGGGTAATTTGAAATCTTCATTATGTTATTTAAATTGGTTTTTTTACTGTACAAATTTAATATTCTAAAAAGCTTTTATTCATGAATCTAAAAATTCCTATGGCATAGTTATGGCACTTATTATAGAGGTTATGGAGGTTATTTATCAAACTTGTGATTTCAATAAATTCCTACCAAATTTTAGAGAAATTAGACTAAAAAAATCCACTAAATACAACTCGAATCTCGAATCTCAGTCACTAAAGACAAAACGAATGGGAAATGCCTAGGAGTAACAGTCTGGCGGGCACGCGGGAACACCAATAGCGCATGAAAGTCACAGCAGAAATAAATGTCTAGTAGACTCGCTCTAATATTTTCAACTTTCACGTTGTCTTGATTTTGTTGAGAATATACTGGGAAGCAATTTCTGCCGGATTCATTCATGGCTCTCTATAGTGTAGTAAGATTCCTACTGGTTTCGCTCTTGTGCTTGGAAATCAGCACTGTAACATGTAAAAGAAAGAAAGAAAGAAAGAAATTTTAATGTCCACGAGGCTAAAAATAGCCTATGGAGAATGTAATAAGCCTATAGAGAATGTAATATCTGGAACCACCGATGGATCTGAAAAGTGGGGTTATATTGAAGTTAGGCCACGTAAGCATATTCATTCCTAGTATCCCCTTTATTAATTTATGATGATTACATCGGTACACTGACTTGTTCAACACTACTGCGATATGTGCTATAGAGGCCCATATGTTCTGGTGGCTCTACTACAGTCCCGGACAAACATCAGATAATTGGCCTCTAATTTTATGGCTGCAAGGGGGACCGGTACGACCCATGAATTTTACTCTACCAGCCTTGGTATTTGAAGATACCTGTAGCGCATGTCATAATGTACTTTGTTTCGAAATGCTAGTTAGGGGAACGGTTGGCACCACTAGGTGCAATTATAATAACTCGACACCACTAGGTGTAAATTCTCCTGTTAGTTCAAGTTAAACCAAATAGATTTTAAACATTTTGCAGGGGGGTTCGGGGGTTGCAATGGGAAATTTTCAAGAAGTTGGCCCCTTCGACACACAATTGAAGCCTCGAGAGACAACATGGTTGCAAAAGGCAGATTTGTTATTTGTGGTGATTTCTATTATTACAATTCCTGGTGCATTAAGTGTTTAGAAATTTTGTAGGATGGGAGATATAAACTGAATGATTATGACGATTTTTTTCTTCGTGACAGCTTATAAGCAGTTGACATTGCTATTCATTTTTTAAAAAATTAAAAAAAAATTGATGTTCCAATATATCTGTGCCGCTTCCTACTCACTACTGTTTTTGCTATGCAATTATCACGAATCCAATGCTACGCAGGATAGCCCTGTCGGTACAGGTAATATAGGTCCAATATTTGATTGAAACAATTTGTATACTCCAGTTTGACTAGAAATTCCAAGTCCGTATCAAATTCAGAACTACCAGAAATAGTACTTAAATTCTATCAAGTTGCAATCTCTTTTGAGGGTTGTTCTTTCAATATGTTTTTGCGCTTATGCAGGGTTTAGCTATGTAGAAAACACTTCATTGGTGGCCACAACAGATGCAGAAGTAACCGCTGACTTGTTAAGCTTTTTGAAAGATTTATTTGGTACAATTACTACTCTGCAAAAGAGGCCTCTATTATTGTTGGCGAATCATATGGAGGAAAGCATGCCAGTATGATGGGCCTTGCTTTAAGCAAAGCAATTGCTGCAGGAGAGATAAAAGCTAATCTTGCAGGTAGATCCATATGACATGCATCTTTAGTAATAAACAGAGAACACGCACAAACATAAACATAGCATTTGTTAGATGTTAAACGCTTCTCAATTTGCCCTAAAGCATCTCAGATATAAATGTTTATTAAGGAATGTGACAAATAATTGGAAACCCATTTGCATATGGTCTGTTTTATTAATCAAAACTAGCATTCCTTTGTATTCAAACAAAAGAAATATATTCAGCTTACATATACACCGCTAGTAAGGAAATGTTCATGAACACAGTTTAATCTGGTTGTACTGTTGATGAACACTTTTCGCATAGGAAATTAATTTGTATTCCAATTTGCCCAGGTGTTCTACTGGGAGACAGATGGATTTCACCCGTAGATTATGTGGTAAGCTCTCAATATTTGATTGTCGACCTTAATCTAAAGCAAGTGACTTCAGATTATTGTTTAAGATTCTTTTATCCGTTATATCTATAAAAATCACTTAACTAACTAGTAAGTTTTGTATTACTAGCTTTCATGGGGACCTTTACTTGTAGATGTGTCCCGATTGGAGGCTGCTGACAAAGATGATGCCAACAGGTACAGCTGAAAATAGAGTCTTGCAGCTGCATACCTTTCTTTCTTTCTTTTCAAAACAGAAAATGTTCACAGCAACTTGTAATAAGCATTTTAACAATATGTGCATATCTTTTCTTGTAATTTGACATAGGCATCAATGTGCCAAATTTCCTGTCTTCATCCCTATCTCTTCTTTTTATATTAACCTTGTGAATATTTTGCCCCACAGCATTGCTTTGCAAATAGAGCAACAGGTTAAAAGTGGAGAGCATGTGCAGGCAACAAATTCTTGGGCCCAACTGGAGACGTTGATTAGCTCACAAACTAATCATGTGGTATGTGCATGCTCAGCACCTTAAAAATGAAAAATAAGAAAAACATTTTCATGGAGAGATTTCAAATGTTAGGTACCAGAACCTACTCCAATATATTCATGCATCCAAATCACATATCCCTCAATAATGACTACATGATCTCTCTCTCTATATATATGGTCACCCATTTGCACATATTGTCTCTTTATTACGCCAACCACTACTATTACATATACATTTAACCACATATATGTTTCCCTTGAGGTCATATCACATACATTTAACCCCATATATGCCCCCTTTGGGGTCATCATCATATCCTCCTTCAAAAGCTTTGTCCTCAAAGCTTTGCAATGTTTTTCCCAACCAAATGACAAATACCTAACCAGAAAATACTAACGATAAATGAGGAAGTTATATAATGCACATTGCAGATGTCGCTTTGCAACAGAAATTTGGAGATAGGCACTGTTTCTTTTCATTCTGAATGGAAATTGTGTGATTTCCACAAATGTTAAGGTTAGTTTATATGGAAACTCCATAAAATTAAATAACTGAGATTTCCTTCAGGGAAGTAAGTCTAGTATCACGTTTTGAAGTAGATTATAAAGTAAAATGAATAAAACATTTCCCATCATCAAATGCTTCACTGGGATGGATTTGACTCTGCCATGCTACTAGTTCATATCATAGTTTTAAAATTCGGACTCGGACTCGGAACCGGCCGAGGGTCATCTCCAACTCGGACTCCGACTCGGCCTATTTGATTTCAATGATTCGGTCTTTGTAAGAAATAAATTAAATATTTTTTTTTTATGAAAAACATATTTTTAAAGATTTTCATTCATGTTTCCAAATTCAAAGCAGTAGAATAATAGAGGGAAGACGACATATGATCAAAGTATGCTCATGAATATATCTATTATATTAAAATGGCACCCAGTGCACTATCCAATACATGTAATATATAGAGATTAGAACAAAAACACAACCAAGAAGGCTCTAAATGGCCTCTACAACAAAACATCACTAGTCACTACTGCTAGACATGGCAACATCATCTAGCTCAGACTTTGAATCCGTGTCGGACGAGGAAACCCATGGCTCCTCCTCTTCATCAAGATCTCTAACTGCAACTGTAGAAGTAGTAGCACTAGCACTAGCTGCACACTGGGATAGACGAGCTATGCGCCTGCGTAGTGGCTGAGTAGAGGAAGTGCCTACAGCTGGAGGACTTGGGGCTTGTAAAAGAAAAAAAAACAACCCTTCAATTCTTCTAGAAAAAATACTCTTTTCAATTCCCAGATCTGCAAAAAAAAAACAAGGGCAGATTTGAGAAGTGGAAAAAAAATACCTGTAGCCTCCTCAATGTTGCTTCAATGATTGCCCAAGAACCTCCTCACTACTGCTCCAAAAACCAACTCCAATTCTTCACAAACTCCTCACAAATGCATTGCTCACACAAATGCAATGAGATATTGTGAGAAAATGTGAGGGGGTTAAGTCACTTAGAGGGGTAGAGGCGTTAGGGAAAAAAACTGAAAAAAAAAAAACCAATTTGGAGTCCGCCCTGCCGCCTTTTTTACCCGCCGCCCAAGCCGGCCGGTTTAAGTCGGGCTAAGCTGAGTCAGTGACCAACTCAGACGGTTCGGTAATGGACCGGTTAGTTGGCCGAGTTGGCCCGGGCAGGGGCTTGGCTCGGTCTACCAGAGCAAGTCCGAGTCACACCAGCATGGTTTTAAAACTATGGTTCATATCAAGAGGCTTACATGGTTTTTATCAATAAATTGATGACTAAATACAGAAAATGTTATCATTAACACCAGGATTCAGAGCACCATGCAGATATGCACCCATAAAACTATAAAGCTTAATATAAACATTTTTGCACATTCTCATAAAATGCTATGATGATGATGATGATGATGATTAACGTCCACTAAGACCAATGCAGCACCCTATGAAAATGGTTAATGTTCAATGGTAAATACAGCATGCAAATGTGTATTGGGTTTATTTATATGCCAAAACAATTGGGAAAATGAGCAAATATGAAAATTAAGACATTGCTAAGAATTTCAGAAGAGCTTTTAGGAATTTTTATGTCACTGATTAATAATTACAATTGCAGTACATGCTGTAGGGTGACCAAGGCAACTTAAAACTTGGAGTGCACTATGTTTGTTTACCAAGATGCATGTGTCAGCCTGATATTGAACAACAAAATAGAGAACATGTTACTGACTTGAATTGCATATGCACACAAGTATTTTTAACTGACTGTGGCTTGGAAGAGTGGTGTGGAGAAAATGTCAAAGCAATGCGTGTATTCTATAATTCTTCTTTATATCAGTAGACTTCTGTTTTATGAATGACATATTCTGATCAAATTATTTTTTCTTCTGCAGGACTTTTACAACTTTCTGCTTGATGCAAGTGATGATCCTCTATTTTCCCCAACATCCACATTGCAAAGCACTCCTGGACATTATTCACAATATCTGAGCTCTAAGGAGAATAAAAAAGAAAGTGGACGTGTTGACTTAGCCACATTCATGAATGGAGTGATTCTTGAAAAACTGAAGGTCATTCCACCAAACAAAAAGTAAGATCATATTTACTCATTTTTACTTTGCAAAAATCATATTTACTTTGCAAACGAAAGATTATATTTACTCATTTTTACTTTGCATGTATGTTTCTTAGACCATTTGTCAGCTATGCTGATCACTAAATTATTCTTATGAACCAAAATGCGTAAATATTAAAAAGCATCCGGAATAGTATCTTTATTCGTAGAATATTTGGATTTAAGTTCTTAAACAGTAACCTTTAGCTTTCTCAGATCTTGATACATTTGTCATGTAAATTTACCATCATCCTAATATTCAAACTGCTCTATGAGTGTATTCATCTCATAAATTAAATGGGCTTCCTTTTATATTGTTGACTTTGCCTCTTCAAGAACTGTAAATTTTATCACAAGGTTGGACAATTGACAGGATTTCAGGAAAGAACACCTACAATTCTGGTGCCTGACACTCGAACCCATGAACATCAGTTATCACTGTCTTTTAGATATTCACCTGAAAACTACTAATTTCATTTTGGTTCTCAATCATCTAGACCACTTCTTGCTTCAATACTTCTTTCAAAAGAAAACCTAAATATGTTCCTAACTTTTTTTTACTGCTCTGAAAACTTTTGATTCCTGTTTTCTCGATAAACTCCCTATTTATTTACCCAGGTTTTAACTTTTAATTTTAAAGTTCTGTACTTCTTTCCTTCATGGTCACTTATTTCAAGACATGGCTATAGTTATTAGCTTTCTTTTGTGCAATTTTAGTAAGACTCATTTTGTGGGACACCTTCCTTGCTATTTCACCAGTAAAATGAAGTTAGATGGAAATTATGTCAGACCTGCAAAATAATAATGAACCAGCAAGTGTGTAGAATAAGTATGAATATAAATATATAATAAATAAATGCAGATGCCTGTGGAAAGGACAATTCATAGGCCCTGTAAAACTGAGAACTACCTGTTGACAGGTTGATCACACAACATGTGTGATCCTGTTTGCAGCAATGCAATCTCCTTGATCAGTTTATATTACTGATGGCCTACGTTGATCACATGATGAACATAAAACCTTAATTTGTTAAAAACATCACTGCTTCTCAATAATATCCAGAAAAAGACTTGTTCCACCAAGTTCTGGGATGGAGGAGTGGAGCTGCAGGGAGATGCACGAGGGGGACGTGTGGAAGCACCCACAAATTTTAGGAAAATTCAAGGGGGGGTTCCCTATCTCTAAGATAGGAGTCCCTAGCAATGGGGTCCCCATCTCTAGGATTATAAAGTATAAAAATAATAGTGATATAATCACAACGATAACAATTCATCCCATGCAAATTCATCATTGTGCAACCCAGTGGAAATGCTGTAATCCTGCCAATCGTGAAATCCTGAAAATTGGTCTGCTGAATTGTGAATGGGATATGAAATTCTACTTTCTCCATATGAAGTCTGATGAGGATAGAAACACTCTCAAACATCCTGAAACAATTAATAGTAATGTTAAAAATTGAAGTAATCACTTTAACTTTAAGAATTTAATATTTACCATTAATTGCCACTGTCCTAGACTCCTTAAATTTCTAACCCTTATTTTTTTTTTCCTATCTTCATGGGTTGCGGACAAAATATGGGGGGAGAACCCCAGTGTCCCTCTTCTGGTGGGAGGGCACTCAAACGTCACCCTTTTAGGGAAATGCGTCCTCCAAACTGGGGAAATGTTCCCCGAGTTTCCCTCAAAGGGGTACATGGGGAAAATGTTTCCCCAAGCATCCCCACATTCATGGGGCACGAAAATGTGGGGGCCATGCTCCCCATCCTAGGGCATGCGTCCCCGTAGAACACTACAAAAAATAATTTGAAAATGAAAACCAATGAGAAAGTTTGAGCAAATGTGCAAGTACCCGCTTTATTTTTGTTAGAAATACCAACTTCTCTTATTAGTGTATTAGAATAATATAATCATGTAGAATTATTAATAATGTGATTTGAAATGGATCATTATACAATTTGTCATCTGGTTTGGTTCATTCTGAGTGGAAAAATTGGAGCCATGACTTGTAGGCTTGTTACCTTACAAACTCTCACATGTGTAGAAGTACCAAGCACGAAGTGAACCCAAGGGAAACATAGAGGAGCTACCCATTGTCACCTCAATAAGTCCATCTCTCAGTCTAGGTCGGCTCTTCCCCAGCACAAGGGAGGTATCCCTAAGTAGGATTGTTAAGGCTATGAAAAAAAGGCTCAAGGTGATGCATGGAGATAGCTTAGAAAATCATTTTTTTGTAGCATAGACAATAAATGGGGTGATGGAGGGCAAAAGATTAGTGCCTATCCAATACAGGGCAAATGGAGTCAATAGGCCACACCAAGATGACAATTTGTAATTGTGTTCAAGCACTTCCGGATTACTCACATGAGACATTTTGATTGTCGACGTTTCAAGCCAGCAAGTGTGGATGTCTTGATGATGAGCCACACTTGCTGGCCCGAAACATCGACAATCAAAATGTCTCATGTGAGTAATCCGGAAATACTTGAACATAATTTCTCTTCTCACAAATGCCTCCAATATGAAATTTGTAAATGATTAAAACAAACAGAGATTTGCCACAATAAGCCTTAATGTAGTTAAATAATGAAGAAATATACTTGAAGGGGTGCTAAAGGTGCCACACTCAAATTATACTATGGGAACGTGTCCTATAATAAGGTATTAAACTAGCAACAACCCTTTGATAGAAGCAAAATAATGCTTTCAACCACAAAGGAAAACTCCTCACATAAATTCCTTTCAACATAGTAGATATACCCTTTCACCAATGGCCTCTCAAGCATGTCTTTAGCAAGTGGTGCCTAACATACATTAACAACAATTAGAGATGACAAATATTAGCTTCACATATAAAAGAAATAACCCAATAATCTCCAAAAGCTTTCCATTAGATATTCAACAAAGCTCCAGGAGGAGGGCTCCTCACCAATCATGCTCTTAAATGGAGAAAGCAAACCCTTATATTGGTATGAACTCAACTAATTTTACAATGAACAAGCAATTGCTTTCCTAGATCCGTTAGTTCTCTGAGGGACACAATAAAATATTACATTTCTAACCTCCTCAACAAACTCCTTTTATATTTTTGACTTTGCCTCTCCAAGAACTGTAAATTTTAAAACAAGGTTGGACAGTTGACAGGATTTTAGGAAGACCACCTACCATTCTGGTGCCTGAGACTTGAACCCATGAACACGTCTCTATATTTTGGAATCAGTTGTCACTTTCTTTTAGATATTCACCTGATAACCACTAATTCCATTTTGGTTCTCAATCATCTAATTCTAGACCACTTCTTGCTTCAATACTTCTTTCAAAAGAAAACCTAAATATGTTCCTAACCTTTTTTTACTGCTCTGAAATTTTTTTATTCTTGTTTTCTCAATAAACTCCCTATTTATTTATCCAGGGTTTAACTTCTAGTCTTAAAGGTCTATACTTTGCTTCCTTCATGGTCACTTATTTCAAGACATGGCTATAGTTATGACTCATTAGCTTTCTTTTGTGCAATTTTAGTCAGACTCATTTTGTAGGACTCCTTCCTTGCCATTTCACCAGTAAAATGAAGTTAGACGGAAATTATGTCAGACCTGCAAAATAATAATGAAGGAACAAGCGTGTAGGATGAGGATGAACATAAGTATATGCTAAATAAATAAATGCGTAAGTACATACATAAGTATATACTAAATAAATGAAAGGATAACTCATAGGTCCTGTAAAACTGAGAACTACCTGTTGACAGGTTGGTTGTGGGATCCTGTTTGAAGCCATGCAATGACCTTGATCAGTTTATATTACTGGTGATCTACATTGATCACATGATGAACATAGAACCTTAATCTATTGAAAACATTACTACTTCTCAATAATATCCAGAAAAAAACAATGTTACACCAAGTTTTTGGGATGGAGGAGCAGGGATGCGGGAAGATGCACAAGGGGGGTGTGGGAGCACCCACAAATTTAAGGAAATTTCAGTTGGGCAGTGGGGATGTCTGGGTCCCTAGCATAGGGGTTCCCATTTCTATAAAATATAAAAATAATAATGATAAAATCCCAACTATAACAATGCATCCCATGCAAATTCATCCTTGTGTGATCCAATGGAATGCTATAGTCTTGTCAATCCTGAAATCCCGAGAACTGCAAAGTCTGCTAAAATCTGAATGAAATGTGAAACTTTACTTTCTCCATATGAAGTTTATATTTTTGGAGAGCTTGGAGAAGAGAGGCTTCAGGAGAGCTTGGAGGAGTAAAGGGCTTCCATCTACAAGAGCTAAAGAGGTAAGTGCAAACCCCAAACTCCCTCATTTTTCTGTCATTGTTGTTTGTATTTTTTCTCCTCCCTCTCCTACTCTTTTCCATTATTTCTTTTTGCTCATTTCATTGCGGGTTGTCCATCTATATTCATATTCCAAAATAGTGTTCTTTTGGCTTCTATGTATCATTCCGCTTTTGGTTTTCATGATGGCAAGGGGGAGTAGGAATAGAAGGGAAGAAGTACAAGAAGATAGTGGTCCCCATATGAGTGACCCAATGTCTGATGAGGAGGAAGGGTTTAAAGAGGAAGGGGATGAAGAGGACATTGAAATGCTAGAGGGGAATGCTACATTGACACCCTTGTGGAATTATGTGACCAAACTTGAAGGGGACGAAGGTGGTGGAAGCTACAAGTTTTTGTGCCCTCATGGTTGTCATGAAGGAAAACCATATAGTGGTTCATATACCCATGTGAGGAGGCATCTTTGTGGGGTGTTGGAAAGTGATGACAAAAAGGGTGTCGTGGGAATAGAAATTTGCCCTAAGGTTTTAGTTGAACAAAGAAGAAAATACATCCAAATAGAGGAGGCTACACAACAAAAAAACAAGAAACAAAAAACTCATTTTGAATCAAGCGCAACCTATAGATTTGGTCGCTCATCTCCCCATGGTACTTTTGCAACCTCTGGAAGTAGAAGAAGAATAGGGGATTTCTTGAATGTTGTTGGGAAGGATGATGTAGATGGAAAGATAGTCTGGTTTCTTTGTGCTTGCGGTGTACCATTCAATGTGATCCACTCTCCCTATTGGCATGATATGGTTAAGGCCATCAATGAAGCCCCAAAAAGATACAAGAGCCCCAACTATGAGAAAGCTAGAACAATGTTATTAGAAAGACAAAAAGCAAAGGTTCAAAGAGCTTTGACACATTTTACAAATGAGTGGGTGGAATTGTGGGGTATCCATTGTATCAGATGGGTGCATAAATATTAGAAACCAACATTTGATAAATGTTCTTGGTGTTTCTACTAGTGGTGCAATGTTTATTGCATGTCATGACCCCTCCATCAGTGCAACTTCCCAAAACATTGCAGATTCACCTATTGCAATCAATCAAAGATGTTGGTCCTAATAATGTGGTTCAAGTGATCAATGATAATGCAGCAAATTGTAAGGTAGCAAGAAAAATTATTGAGCGTACTCATCCATACATCTTTTGGTCTGGGTGCTTGGTGCACACATTGAACCTTTGATGCATGATATTGTGAAGCATAAAGAATGTGGATGGATTAATGAGCTTTACAAGAGAGGGAAGCAACTCAGTAAAGTTATCACAGGGAATACAAGGGTAAACTACTTTTATGGCACTTACTCCAAGTTGCAGTTGCTTAAACTTGCAAAAACAATATTTGCAAGTTATTACCTCACCTTTAGGCGGCTAGTGAAGGTGACACAAGCTTTAACTAATATGGTGACCTTTGAATCATGGGATGAAATTAACACTGATAGAGATGGTGCTAATGTAGCCAAGGACACTATTCTTGACAGTTACTTTTAGTCACAGATTAAATATGTTTTGCAATTCACCAAACCAATTTATTACATGATCAAGCTGTTGATTTTTGTAGCATCAGAAAGTGTTCCAAGTCTCAAATTTTGCAAGGAGACTTGGTCATTAGTATTCCAAAGAACCTAGAAACCGTTTGTGGAAATTCCACTCGGTTTGTGTTTTATTAAAATAATTAATTATTTTAATGGAGACCTTAAGTCTAAACTTAGGGAGATTAAATAATTAATGGGTATTAATAAAACATAGTGTGAATCTTCTAGAGAACAAAGATCAAGTCAAGTTTTAATCTTGGCCATTGATTAGACTTCTAATATGGGATGTTGATTCGTCAATGAGAAGATTATAAAAGAAGGCTTGAGGGTCATTTGGAAAGCAAGTCGGGCATACACTCAATAACCCGAAGGAAGTTAATTCTGAAGGAATAGAATTCGATTTCAGGGGGAGAGTTGCAAGGCAGAGTTGCAGATACAGGAGAAGGAGAGGGAGTCAGCAGTGACAGAGAAGGAAGAGAGAGGAATGCAGAGGGCCACAGAAGGCAGCGCAGAGCTGCAACACAATGTGCCCACGCAGAGTGATGCAGTCCAGCACAGGGACTGTGCAGGGAAGCACGCAGAGTGACGCAGAGGAAGATAGTGGGTCTTCTAGGTGTCAGGAATTCTCCAAAAGGAATCAGAGAATCTATCTCAGGTGTTTTCTAAAGAAATATGCCAATCTATTTCTTGTAAAGAATTCATTGCTGAAGAATAATAATATAAACCCTCATCTACTGCACCGATTTTCCCGCATTGGGTTTTTCCGGGGACAATTGTCCAAAAATAAGTGTACATGTGATTGTTTCTTATGCCTATATTTCTTACTGTTCCTTTCTCTACATATACATAAGTGAATGTTGCAGTAGCATTTATTTCGAAATTTACTGGAAGAATTTCTGTAAATAACTTATTCAAATAATAAGTAGGAGAAATAAATCTATCACTGCAGAAAGTTTTTCTGCATTGAAAATTTCACATGGTATCAGAGCCAGAGATGAGTAACAGGAGCAGAGAATTGGCAATCAAACATAAAACAGATGTTGCTGTAGCAGCTAGGAAGGGTTCACGCAGTTCTCTGGAGAAGAAGTGAAGCATGGAAAAACAGATGGATCACAATGTTTATGTTCTAGCATTTAGATTGGAAGAAGAATTTGCTTGTGTGTCAAGCTCGTCTTCTCCTGAGATCTGGTACATTGACAATGGGGTCTCACATGACGGGAGTGTGAGAATGTTTCTCAAACTACTAAGAAGAGTAGATGAACTTTAAAATCACCATGGGAAATAAGGAAAAATGTACCCCTATTGGAAGAGGTACCATAGTATTTCAAACAGAAGCTGGTAATAAGCTTCGGGCCACTAATGTACTGCATGTGTTGGGTTTGGGGATGAACTTACTCTTGGTGTTGCAACTTCAAAACAAAGGTTATGAGGTTTACTTCATTGGCAATAGAGTATACGTCAAACACTCGAGTTGGAAGGAGAAAGCACAAATTGGAGTTAGGAGCAATAAACTCTACGAGTTACAGCTCGAATCCCCAATGGCACTAATAGGCAACACTGATGAAAAGGACTTGAATGAACTATGGCACAGGAGAATGGGGCACTTGCATCATGGGGCATTAAGGATTCTCAAGAAGACTCTCACAGGAGTTCCAAACCTGAGCATCAAGTGAGACGATGTCTGTAGAGGGTGCGTATTAGGAAAATTTGTCAAGGCAACATACCATAGAAGCAGCAATAGGGCTAAGAGTGTGTTGAGCTTAATACACTCAGACATCTGCGGGCAAATGTCCATTAGAGCTCTTAGTGGTGCCGAATATTTCGTCACCTTCATTGATGACCATTCCAGAAAGACATGGATCTACTTTCTGAAAACCAAGGACGAAGTCTTTGGCTGATTCAAGGAATTTAAGGCTCTGGTAGAGAATCTGATGGGAAAGCGGATCAAGACATTGCGTCTAGAAAATGGTGGAGAATACACGGATAAGAATTTTACAGAGTTTTGCGCAAGGGAAGGTATCAGAAGAGAGTGGATTGCTCCGTATAATCTGGAGCAGAATGGTGTTGCAGAGCAGAAGAACAGAACTATTGTCGAAGTTGCAAGGGCAATGTTGTACGATCAAGACATGCCCAAATTTCTATGGGCTGAAGCTTGTAATACAATTGTTTATGTACAGAACATGATTCCTCATAATGCATTAGGTAAGATCACTCCATAAAGTGTCTTCACTGGCGGCAAGCCTGAAGTGAGCCACTTTAGGATCTTTGGCAGTGCGGCATATTGTCATGTGCCTGAAGAGAAGAATAAGAAGTTGGATAAGACTGTGGAAAAGGGATATCTGGTGGGATATAGTGAGAACGCAAAGGCTTATCGTATATACATTCTTGAGAGCAGGAAGATTGTGGGATGGCGGGATGTGAAATTCATGAAGGAGAGGGCCTTCAGAAAATCTCGAGAGATGCCTTCTGCTACGCAATCTGAGGAGGATCCGCTGGTCCAGCCACAACGACCGGTGGAGGGTAATACAAGTGCCTCTCCAATGCATGGGGATCCAAGGGATACATCTCCTGAGGACTTGCAGGAAGGAGAGCAGCTAGATCCGCCCACTACCAGTGGTAAGACGAGCAGGGAATTGCGACAGATTTTGAGGGATGCAAAAGAGTTTGTTGGAGCCCCTCAAAATGAGAAAGCACAGACAACCTGACAGGTATCAAGCTTTGGTCGCACAGGTTGGAGAGCCAATTAGTTTTCGGGAAGCAGCTCAGCACCAGGTTTGGGTCAATGCGATGGTAGAGGAGTACAACTCCATCATGACAAATGATGTCTGGGAAGTGGTGCCCAGGCCTCAAGACATATGGGTTGTAGGTTCGAGATGGATCTACAATATCAAATATGCTGCAAATGGTAGCATCGAGAAATTTAAGGGCAGGTTTGTGGCTAGGGGGTACGCTCAAAAGGAATGGATAAATTATGAAGAGACCTTCGCCCCGGTAGCCTGATATACTTCTATTAGATCTATGATATCCCTTGCCATGCAGATGGGATGGGAGATTCACCAGATGGATGTCAAGACTGCGTTCCTGAACAGGGTGATCGAGGAAGAAGTATACATTGAACAACTAGAGGGCTTTGAGACGCATGGCCAGAAAACTCATGTGTGCAGGCTCAAGAGGGCCTTGTATGGACTGAAGCAAGCCCCTAGAGATTAATATGGTCGAATTGACAGCTACTTGCAGAAAATGGGATTTGTCAAGAGTGACACAGATCCCAATCTTTACTATCTGAGGGTAGGGGATGATCCTCTTATACTAGTACTATATGTAGATGATCTATTTCTAATAGGATCATCTAAGCTCATCAAGGACTGCAAGGAGAATTTAGCTACATAATTTGACATGAAGGATCTAGGGCTGATGCATTATTTTCTAGGGTTGGAAGTTTGGCAACAATAAGGTGAGATCTTCCTTGGACAAGGAAGATATGCTACAAAAGTTCTGAAAAGGTTTCAGATGGAGGACTGTAGACCCATGGCTACTCTAATGATTACCAACTGGAAGAAAATTGACACATCCAAAGATGATGAGGCTGATCCTACATTGTATTGGCAACTCATAGGTTCTCTGATGTATCTGGTAAACACTAGACCAGACATATGTTATGCTGTCAATACCCTCAGTCAGTTCATGGTGGAACCTATGAGGGCTCATTGGGCAGCAACCAAACATGTTCTCAGATACCTACAAGGAATAGTCAACCTTGGACTGAAATACACTAGAGGCATTGACATCAGGTTGAGTGGGTTCACTGACGCAGATTGGGCTGGGAGCCCAGTAGATCGGAAAAGTACTAGTGGGTATTGTTTCAGTGTCGGATCGGGGATGACCTCCTGGTGCAGCAGGAAACAAAGATCCATGACCCTGAGCTCCGCAGAAGCTGAATATATGGTAGCTAGCACGGCTTCGTGTGAGGCCATATGGCTTCGGAAATTGCTTGTGAACCTACTCAAGGAGAAGATGGAGGTGACCAACATTCTGTGTGATAATCAGAGTTGCATCAAGCTCTCTGAAAATTCCGTGTTTCATGATCGGTCGAAGCACATTGACATCAGGTGTCATTTCATCAGAGACTGTGTCCAAAGGGGAGCTGTAAAATTGGAGTACACTCCTACAGGAGAACAAGTGGCAGATATCCTCACGAAAGCTCTGGGAAAGAACAAGTTTGTCTATTTTAGAGAAAAGATGGGGATGATTAAGAATCTATTTCAGTAGCAGGAATGGATAGGTTCAGGATTTAGAGGGAGCTGCAGTACAGATGAGGCAGTGACAGTGACAGAGTCACGGGCAGCAGTACAGAAGGTAGTAGCGCAATAAGTGAGGGGCAACAGCCAGGGATCAACAGCGCAGAGGATGCTTCAAGACAGGGCAACATGCAACAAGCATTTTTCTTACACTTTCCTCACTAAGAGGGGGTGTTGATTTTTGTAGCATCAGAAAGTGTTCCAAGTCTCAAATTTTACAAGGAGGCTTGGTCATCAGTATTCCAAAGAACCCAGAAACTATTTTTGGAAATTCCACTCGGTTTGTGTTTTATTAAAATAATTAATTATTTTAATGGAGACCTTAAGTCTGAACTTAGGGAAATTAAATAATTAATGGGTATTAATAAAACAATATGAATTGTGAAAGTTTCAAAACAGAAACCCTACTGCAGTATTCTTGATCTACTTCACTTACTTGTTTGATTAATTAACAAGTTATTATTCTGATGTATTTAGAAAAACATTAAAGCAAATACAAATTGCAACCTACCCATTTACAGATCATTTACTGAACAACACGCACATATGACCAAATTACACAAATTTTTCGGACAAATGTCCCTACAAAAACCCAATGCGGGAAAACCGGTGCAACAACTCTAGAGGGTTTTATTATTATGCAGAATTTGAATACAGTTATATAGGCACCAAAAACGGTCTTCCTTACAGAGAAATTACACGAAAGTTGTACCTTTCACTCGGAGGCAGAAAATATGGCTGATCTAACCCTCTCCGGGGAATTACGAATTCGAGCCCTTTCTGGCCCACTAGAACCCTCATCACTTCCTCTGCAGCCTTTGCGTCGGCCCCTATTGGCCAGCGTCCCCTTTGCGTCACCTTGACTGGTGATGCATTGCCTCTGTGCTGCCCTGCTTGGGCCTGCGTCACCTTGGCTGGTGCTGCGCTGGATGGGCCTGCGTCACCCTAGCTGGGCTTACACAGCCTCTGCGCAGTCTTCTGCGTGGTGCTGGCTGAACTACGTCCCTCTGGCTGGCCTCTGCACTGCCTGGTACAAGCTACCTCTCTGTTGTTGTATTCTCGGCCTCGGATCAGATCATCCCTTGCCGATCTCTGCCCCTCACTGCACTGCAAACTCATTTCGAATTCCTCAGCAAACCCCGCCCTAGAAATTCGGCTTAGCTTCAGTGCTCTGCAATGTGTCTGTATCTTCCAACTGACCCCAAGCCATTCTCTTATACTTTTCTCGTTGGAAAACCAACGACCGTGATCTAATCTCTAATCGACGGCTCAGATTAAAAGACTGCTTGATCCACGTCACTTAGAACATTTCATCACATGTGTAAATTAATTCACTTTAATTTTTCTATTTCCCTAAGTCAGACTTAGGGTCATTAAAAAAATTAATTATTTGAATAACTCATACACCGGATGAAATTTCTCCAAACGCTTTTTGGGTCTTGGAGATCTTGTGTGTCTTAGCCCCTCCACAAAGTTTCAAAGCTAGATCACACCCGATGCTACCCCAAAATCCAAACACTCCCTCTTAGCGAGGAGTGTGCCCTAGCAATACTTCCACACTGAAGCATTGCCCTGATCTCGACATCGGTCTCTGCGCTGCTGATGCTTGGCCGGCTGCGCTCCATCCTTTGCGCTGCTACCACTGTATTGTTGCCCATGTCACCGCCATCGATACTGCTGCATCCGTACTGCATTTCTCTCTCAAATTGTTGTATCGTGCTGCCAACTGTTGCACTGCAACTCAATTGCTGAGAAGTAAGCAACTGAAGGACCACTACGCAGTTACTGACAGACAAGTCAGTCGGGCTGCATCTCATCACTGAAACTCCCTTGGTTGTTGCGCTGCGCTGTCTCTCTGAAGTCACTCCGCTACTGTTGCTCTGCACTACGTAAGCACTTCTCCTCTGCGCTGTTGAAGTCTCATCAGCCTTTGCACTGCTGCTTCTACGTTGCTGCTGCCTCTGCACTGCGCTACTCCCATCTATAGCGTCCCAAATCTACCTCTGCTTCACTATGATCTTCTGCACCCATTGCTCCCGTCATCTTGCTACTGTCTTAAGGCTCCTGTAGCTCGTATGTGATCCAAGAGTGTAGGCACCTCAAGGATCCTGCCTTCCCATCTGTAGTTGCTCTACAGATCAATGTCGCTCCACCTCTTCTCTCGAGGCGCATGAGCGCTCATAGCTACCTCATCCTCACTACCACAGTCGCCTCTAGCTGCTACTGCCTTGGAATCAGAAGATTCATTGTCCTTCCTCTTAGGACAAGTGCTAGCGAAGTGTCCAAGTTCGCCACATTTAAAGACCAAACCTTTGATAGGTCCCTCTTCTTCCTCCCTTGCTGTTGTCGTTCCTTTGATGCAAGGGTTGCGTCCTCTTCCTCCTCCTTCTTCAATTTGCTACTTCTGCTACTGAATTCCCTCTTGGTCATCCAACGGATCTCCTCCTGTCGAAGGATGGCCCACATGTCACCCCAATTAGGGAGTTGTGCTCTGCCCAAAATGCTTTGGACAAATGTCTCCCACTCATTAGTGACAGCATTCAGGGTTGTCCTTACTAAGAGTCCTTCATCCGGAGTTGACCCCATGGCAATTAGTTGATCCCGGATAGTTTGCAACCTAGAGAGGAATGGATCGATCTCTTCCCCTTTGTGCATCTGGAACATCCTCATTTGGTTCTCCAGAAGCATCTTACGTTGGACGGAGCTCCCCTAATACAGCGTGGTCAAATTTGTCCACACCTCATTTGCTGTCTTCTTCTTGACAATGTGTGGGACCACATGATCCTTCACCCCATCCATAACCAAGCGCTTTGCCTGCGCCTAATTTTCGTTCAACTTTTGAAGAGCGTTTGCATCGGTCGACACAACTATGACATTTTTTGTGTGTTCCCTGATGTCGTACTCCTCCAGGACTGACAAGATTCTGGCCTTCCAGATCGCGAAGTTGGACACACCGTCCAACCTATCCTGATCACACAAGTACATACGGGGCCATCTAGCTCAAATATGTCGAAACAGGGATTCCTCTCCCTCTTCCTGCTGCAACACTCAATAGGAGACTGGATCTGATTTTCTTGGTGATAGAAACCCTCTATAGTAGTTGCTCCCTCCGACAACTAATTTCCCTCCCGGAAATCCTCCGCCAAATCACCTAAATCAGTGCTCTGCGATCACCCTCCTGATCGAATCTCAGATACGTTTGGCACAAATCTATTGAGCGAATGTTCTCCTCCCACTTTTGTCACCTTTACTAGGCATTGTTATGCACTGACAGAACATGTGCCACACTAGCAACTTCTGAAGATCAGAAGTTGCGCTTCCAAACTTTGGAAAACTGCACAACAATCATTCCACACAGACAGCGTCCCTTTGGCTGGCCTCTGCGTGAGCATACTGGCTTAGCCCAGCTTTTGCGCAACGACTGCGCAACACAGGCTGCCTCTGCGTCTCTCTGGAAGGCTCTGCGCTGCCTCTGCATGGCCTCTGCATCAACCTGGTTGGGCTGCGTCCCTCCTGGTGCTGCACTGCCCTCTTCTGGATCTCTATTGCTTCAGCTGCCCTTCCTGCAGCAATTATCTTTAGCCGCTCTGTTGATGGATCAACTTGATCTGCAATGCTATGATACCATGTGAAAGTTTCAAAATAGAAACCCTATTGCAATATTCTTGATCTACTTCATCTACTTGTTTGATTAATTAACAAGTTATTATTCAGAAGTATTCAGAAAAACATTAAAGAAAATACAAACTGCAGCCTAAACATTTACAGATCATTTACTGAACAACACGCACATGCGACAAAATTACACAGGTTTTCGGACAAAAGTCCTCGGAAAAACCCAATGCGGGAAAACTGGTGCAGGAGCTCTAGAGGGTTTTATTATTATGCAGAATCTGAATACAGTTATATAGGCACCATAAACGTTCTACCTTACAGAGAAATTACACGACAGTTGTACCTTTCACTCGGAGACAGAAAATATGGCTGATCCAACCCTCTCCGGGGAATTACGAATTCGAGCCCTTTCTGGCCCACTAGAACCCTCAGTGCTGCCTCTGCAGCCTCTATGTCAGCCCCTATTGGCCAACGTCCCCACTGCGTCACCCTGACTGGTGCTGCGCTGCCCCTGTGCTGTGCTGGTTGGGTCTGCGTCACTCTGGCTGGGCTTACATAGCCTCTGCACAGTCTTCTGCGTGATGTTGGCTGAACTGCGCCCCTCTGGCTAGCCTCTGCGAAGTCTTCTGCGTGGTGTTGGCTGAACTGCGTCCCTCTGGTTGGCCTCTGCGCTGCCTGGTTCAAGCTGCCTCTCTATTGTTGTATTCTTGGCCTTGGATCAGATCATCCCTTGTCGATCTCTGCCCCTCACTGCACTGCAAACTCACTTCGGATTCCTTAGCAAACCCCGCCCCAGAAATTCGACTTAGCTTCAGTGCTTTGCAATGTGTGTGTATCTTCCAACTGACCCCAAGCCCTTCTCTTATATTTTTCTTGTCGGGAAACCAATGGTTGTGATCTAATCTCTAATCGATGACTTAGATTAAAAGACTACTCGATCCACGTCACTTAGAACATTTCATCATGTGTAAATTAATACACTTTAATTTTTCTATTTCCCTAAGTTAGACTTAGGATCTTCATTAAAAATAATAATTATTTGAATAACTCATACACCGGATGAAATTTCTCCAAACGCTTTCAGGGTCTTAGAGATCTCGTGTGTCTTATCCCCTCCACAAAATTTCGGAGCTAGAGCACACCCAATGCTACCCCAAAATCTCAACATGAATCTTTTAGAGAATGAAGATCAAGTCATGTTTTAATCTTGGGCATTGATTAGACTTCTAATCTGGGTCGTTGATTTGTCAATGAGAAGATTATAAAATAAGGCTTGAGGGTCATTTGGAAAGCAATTCGGGCATACACTCATTAACCCGAAGGAAGTCGATTATGAAGGAATAGAATTCGATTTTAGAGGGAGAGTTGCAAGGCAGAGTTGCAGAGATAGAAGGATAGGGAGTCAACAGTGACAAAAGGAAGAGAGAGAGAAGCAAAGGGCCATGAAAGGCAGTGCAGAGCTGCAACGCAATGTGTCCACGTAGTGCCCATGTAGAGTGACGCAGTCCAGTGTAGGGACTGCACAGGGAAGCACGCAGAGTGACGCAGAGGAAGATAGTGGGTCTTCCGGGTGTCAGGAATTCTCCAGAAAGAACCAGAGAATCTATCTCAGGTGTTTTCTAAAGAAATCAGCCAGTCTATTTCTTGTAATGAATTCATTGCCGAAGAAAAATTATATAAACCCTAATCTGTTGCACTGGTTTTCCCGCATTGGGTTTTTCCAGGGACAATTGTACAAAAATAAGTGTGTACATGTGATTGTTTCTTATGCTTATATTTCTTACTGTTCCTTTCTCTGCGTATACATAAGTGAATGTTGCAGTAGTATTTATTTCGAAATTTACTGGAAGAATTTCTATAAATAACTTATTGAAATAATAAGTAGGAGAAATAAATCTATCACTGCAGAAAGTTTTTCTGGATTGAAATTTTCACACAAGTTTGCAGATTCATATCGGCCAATAATTGGGGAGGTGTATGAGCAAATGGATAGCATGTTGGGGCAGATTAAAAACATCTTTGAGCCTAGAGATATCACCTTGTACAATTATATTCGTGCAAAGGTGGAAAAACGATGGGATATGCTAAACATTCCATTGCATGCCTTAGCTTATGTTCTGACACCTAAATACTATCATCCATCATGAATTTCAACACCAGCACCTGGCCGGGCGAGGGAGCAGGAGAAAACCACACCTAGATCCAAAGGTTCTATCTAGTTATATGAAAGCATTGGATAAATTAGTCCTTGATGAGGAGTCTGCCATGCCACAAAAACATTTGAGCAACTATACGCTTAGGCATTGGTCCATTTGGGAGCATGCATGTAATTAGAGATCGAGCGTATTTATCTTCTCTTGAGTGGTGGAACATGCATGGAGGTGCTAATCCACTTCAAAAAACTTTGGCATTGCAGGTGCTATCACAGGAGGTAAACACTTCTTCTACAAAGAGGTGTTGGAACTCTTATTCTTTCATCAATAGTGTTGAAAGGAACAGGTTAAATTTAGACCGGACACAGAGCTTGGTTTATGTTCGCTATAACTTACGATTATTGTTCCATTACTGTGATGATGCAAAGACTAATAATGACCTTAAGCTTTGGGACAAAAATCTAGAGGAGCCCAATTTGGAGGATGGAGTGTTGCGGTTAGAGCAATTGGAGGATACTCTTATCCAGGATGATGATGATCGAGTTGAGATGCCACCCACATCCGGTCCCTTGGTTCCCAGGTTCTATGCTTCAACACCAACAGCAGGGGCTTCATCTTCATCAGTTCCACTGTCGCAACTTCCAGAGCCACCATCTTCACCATCTTCTTCATTGGCACCATGTGGAGGCTCACATCCTGTTCATGGTGGAATGAGGAGATATTAGTAGATATATTCACAGTTTACTATTTTTGTCATTGATTAGACTTGTAGTCTTATTGTGAATTTGAACTTTTTTGTCTTACTCTTCCTAGTTCAGTGTGTACTTAAGTCTTGGTGGTGGCCAAGTGGCCTATTTTGTAAACATTATTATTTGAATTTTGGACATGACTCATGTTGACAGTTGCTCAATTGCTAGATAAGTTACTTGAATGTTTGATGATTTTATCTTCTAAATGTTTTATGTTTTATGATATGCTTAAAAATTTGATGTATGTTTGTAATTGCTAGAATCTAGATGGTTGATGCTCGAATAATTAATCATTGATATACAATAGAATCATTGATGGCATATCTATGATTTATGTAAAAATATGCATGTTTTCATCTCTTTTTGGGGGGTGAGGGGGTGCTCAAACGACTCCCTTTTGGGGAAATATGTCCACACTAGGGAAATGTTCGTCTAGTTTTCCCCAAAGGGGGGGGGGGGGGCAGGCATGGCGAAATGTTTCCCCAAGCATCCCCACATCCCTAGAGTGTAAAATGTTGGGGGGAGTGCACCCTCGCACTAGGGCACACGTCCTCATGGAATACTGGAAAAAAATAGTAAGAAAATGAAAACCAATGAGAAAATTTGAGCAAATGTGCAAGTACATGCTTTATTTTTGTTGGAAATACCAACTTCTCTTCTTAATGTATTAGAATAATATAATCATGTAGAATTATTAAGCATGTGATCTGAAATGGATTATTATACAATTTTTCATCTGGTTTGGTACATTTTGAGCTGAAAATTTGGATCCATGAACTTGTAGGACCTATTACTTTCCGAACTCTCACTTACATGTGCAGAAATCCCAAGCACAAAGTGAACCCAAGGGAAAATTAGAGGGGCTACCCATTGTCACCTCAATAACTACCTCTCTCACTCTAGGTTGGCTCTTCTCCAACACAAGGGAGGTATCCCTAAGTAAGATTGTTAAGGCTATGACAAGGAGGCTTAAGGTGATGTGTAGAGATAGCTTAGGAAATCATTGTTCTTCTAGCATATAAAATAAATGGGGTGAGAATAATATTAACTTTTGTTACTCAAGAGTGCAGGAGTCACATCACCTCAATAACTACCTCTCTCACTCTAGGTTGGATCTTCTCCAACACAAGGGAGGTATCCCTAAGTAAGATTGTTAAGGCTATGACAAGGAGGCTTAAGGTGATGTGTAGAGATAGCTTAGGAAATCATTGTTCTTGTAGCATATAAAATAAATGGGGTGAGAATAATATTAACTTTTGTTACTCAAGAGTGCAGGAGTCACATAATTATCAGAGAACTCCCTTTCGTCTTTTAGACCTGCTGCTGCACAAACTAGCAGGCCTTGTGAAGAGGCAAAAGTTAGAGGGCACACAACACCTTGAGACAAAGGCCCACTGTCACCAAAACCTGAGTTCCCGTCTCTTCTTGTATTTTCACCGATGGGAGGAGTCCCAGTATCCCTCACTTGTGATTGATGTATCTAGGATAAATTTCAAGTGAGGCAAGAAGGTGCATTCAATGGAAAGGTTCAATGAAAGTGCGAGCTTTGGGAGAAGCTAGGAAGACTTTCCAAGAAAAACCCCTTGAAAGGAAGATTACACGAGACTTAGGATTGAGATATTTGACAAGATAAGAGTTCATCTAAGGTTAAGGTAGACAAGAGAAAAGGTTGTGAATGATATACTTCATCAAGTACTAAAGCATAAACCTTCATAGAATCCCCAAGTTGAAGGACTAGCTTCTAGGGTTCCCACTTGATGCAATGGCTAGGGCATCAATTTAATTGAGATTTCACCGTTGGAATTCATTAAAAACTTGTGGATGCCTAGAGGAGACACTGAGTCATGTCCAAATGGAATTCAAAATGCATTCCTCTAATGAATTTCGCACTGAGCCCTAGGGAGGCCTCCTTATCCTTAAGGGGATGAGGAAAAGAGGTGAGGATAAGGTGAAAAGAAAGATGATTTGTTGAGTTAGGGGTGGTCACCAAGGATTTAGGACCAGTGCCTAGCTATTGGGAGAATTGAAGTCAAAATGATCTTCGTTTAGGAGCTTCGCTCTTCAAGGAGACCTAGAAGCAACTTCGCTAGCCCTAATGGAAGCAGCTACACAACTACTCTAGATATTTATACTTTGATGGAAAAATTTAATGGAGTTTCAAGGGTGAAAGATGCAAATATAACCTCTAGGAACATTCATTCATTCATTATCCATGAGTAACACATGCAAAATTTCCAATAGCTTCAATGTTTTAACAAAATTTCATTAATTAGGGCACATTAAAGACTATAAGACATATTTGATGCATTAGACATTCATTAGAGCATATATATAGCATTAAATAGCACTTACTAGACAATGAAAAGTATATCCATCCATCAAAATGCTAAAAGAAGCTCCAAGAGAGATAGTGAGATTTTTCCAAACATCAAAATGCATTTAATTCGTCCAGAACCCAAATCACTCCACAAAATTGCAAGCCAAAAATATCTAATTTACCTAGTTGAAAATGTTGATTTGTGTAGCATCTGATATTCTTTAGCCTTGAGATTTTGCAGAGAGGCTAAGACACACGCATTCCACAATACCCAGAAAGTTTTTTGGGAAATTACACCTGAAGAGGCTTTAATTAAAATAATTAATCATTTTTAAAGTATTCCTAAGTCTAAACTTAGGAAATGTGATTAATTAAAGTGTATTAATTAGATCGGGTGTGAATCTTCTAGATAAAGACACGAATCAACTCCCAGTTAATCTTAACCTTTGATTATGTTTTAATCTTGGTCGTTGATATGTCAACGAGAGATTATAAGGAGCTTGATGGCATTTGGAAAACATATCGGGTGAGAGATTTAGAGATTGAATTCTCAAGAGAGCAATGCAGCAGTTGCCGGAGGAGTGATCGAGTTGATTTCTTGCAATGAGGGGCAGGGATAATGGCTGGTGGAAGTTTTCCTGATCCGGTGAATATAGAGCAGAGGAGGTAGATTGAGATCCAGAGATGCAGCGTAGAGCCACGCTGGGAAGTGCAGAGCCATGCTGGGGCAGCGCAAAGCTTGAAAGGAGATCCGCAATTTTGCTGAGGAGCAGTCCAGATCTAGTGCTAGGAGTCGAGGTGTGAGACCAGAGGGTCATAGATCTGAGCATCTAGCCAACAGATCGATTAGTCAGAGGAGTGACACAGTCCCTACGAGTTGTGACGCAGAGGTAGTGCAGTGATTGCGCAGAAGCAGCTTGGGGCTAGCCATTCTGAAGCTGGATTAGTGTCGCAGATCGCCAGTGATAGTGTGAAGTTAATTCTCACTTCATTTCTGCCAGTTATATTCTCTGTATTGGATAGCCAGTGAGGCATCCAAAGAGTTGTATTCAGAAACTACTGCATAATAATACAAACCCTCAGTTGCTGCACTAGTTTTCCCACATTGGGTTTTTTCGGGGACATTGTCCAAAAATAATGGTGTATATGTGTGTGTTTATTTCTTTCCTGCTCATTTCTTTTTTACGTAGTATTTTTTATGCTATGAAGACTGCAGTTGTATTTATTTTGATATTTACTGTGTAACACTGTAAATAACTTGTATCAGAATTACTAAGTAGAAGAAATAACATCAGATTGCTGCAGTAAGGATTCCCATTGTGGAATTTTCATATGGTATCACAGCGCTGGTGAAGCGAGAGAGTAGAGCGAGAAGAGCCCAACATTGAGCAAAAGGAGTTCAAAGGATCGCATAAGCAACAAATCGAACCCTAGAAGGGTTGCGCAGCCCATTAGCCAGAAGGCTGATTTTCGTGGGAAATTACGTCTCTGAGTGAGTCGACAGAGAGTAAATTTTCAGATCGAGATCGTGTCAACTACAGAGGGAGCAGCGTAGCAGATTCAGCGCAAAGCAAATCTTTAGCTAGGACGCAGTTTTCTGCAGCAGTTTGCTGGGACAGAAAAGCGTCAAAAGAGGAAAGAAGGGCACATACAGAGGGAATTTCTTCCTCAGAGAATTCCAAGCCAAGGAATTCGATTTCTCACTACATAGTAGTAGTAGCCGGGAGCAGATCTACTTACTCTAGCAGGGAATGCGTAGAGCTAGTCAGCAGTTGCGTAGAAGAGAGAGGAGGAAGTTCGACATTTGTTTGGCGAGATGGCAGCAACGGGGTTGAGAGATCAGGATCGGTTGGAGGGTGCCTCCAACTATGTGATCTGGAAGGCAAGGATATTCTTCCTTCTAAATGAGCATGATCTTAAAGCCTTCATCGATAATGTGGTAGTTGTCCCCGTAGATCCAGATCCATTGAAAGCTTACAAGAAGGATATGGCGAAGAAGGAGTGAGATCATGTTGTATCTAACATAGCAGGCAAAGAAACATCCAAAGAAATGTGGGATGCATTGACCACGTTGTATCAGGGATCTTCCGAGTAGCGGAATGTGAACCTGCAAGAGAAAATGAGATCCACAAGGATGCAGAAGGGGGAGCACATAGATCCCTTCCTTACGAGGCTTCAGGATGTCCAGGATCAACTGACAGCTATAGGGTTAGCGCCTCAGGCTACAGAGATGGTGATATTAGCTCTAAACAACGTCTCAGAAGAATGGAAAGTTTTCGTCTTGGAGCAATTTTGGGCAGAGAAAATTTGTTGGATTGGGAGAGGATATGAGTTGATCTCCAACAAGAAGAGATGAGGCGTGATTTAGTGAAGAGAAACCTGGATGGAAACAACAGCAGCGGGCAAAAAGCAGAAGTAAAGGAAGAAGAAAATGCAGCCCTCGCATCAAAGGGGCAACAGGAGTAGCGTAGGCGAAAGAAGGACATTTTGAAGATCAAATATTTCCAATGTGGTGAGATGGGCCACTTCAGTTCTCAGTGTCCTCTTCAGAAGAAGGACAAGGACAAGGCGCAGGATCAACAAGCTGATACCGCAGAGATCGAAGAGGATTTTGCCATGATTGCCCATATACCTCTAGGGGAGAGGTGGGGTGATATAGTATTGCAGTTCTAGAGAGCTACAGATGCGTAGGATCCTTGAGGAGTCCACCTCTTGGATCATCACCTTGCTACGGGAGCCCATAGCAGCAGTAGCAGGATGGACCAGTGACAGATAGTGCAGTGAGGTACCAGTGACAGATGCAGTGGTTAGCAGCGTTAGGAACTGAGCAACGCAGCAGTGCAGTTGGCATAGTGCAGAGTCAGCAGCAGTGCAGTTGGCATAGTGCAGAGTCAGCAGCAACGCAGAGGCTTCAGTGACAGCGCAAAGGCTAGCAGCAGTCAGAACTCAGTGGACAGATGCGTCAATCTGAACACAAGTTGTTTAGTTGATGGACATCTCTTAGTTGCAGTAGCAGCAGATGAGAGGGAGTTGCAGATGTTGCAATGGCAGCAACAGACGAGAGGGAATTGCATATGTTGCAGTGGCAGCAGTTGTCAGCAGCATGCAGAGTTAGCAGCAACATAGATTTGCAGAGAGTTTGCAGAGAGGCTAAGACACATTTATTCCACAATACCCAGAAAAAGTTTTGGGAAATTCCACCCAGAGAGGATTTAATTAAAATAATTAATAATTTAATGTATTCCTAAGTCTAAACTTAGAAAATGTGATCAATTAAAGTGTACTAATTAGATTGGGTGTGAATCTTCTAGATAAAGACACGGATCAACTCCCAGTTAATCTTAGCCTTTGATTATGTTTTAATCTTGGTCGTTGATATGTCAACGAGAGATTATAAGAAGGAGCTTGATGGGTAGTTGGAAAACATATCAGGTGAGAGATCTAGAGATTGAATTCTCAAGAGAGTAGCGCATCAGTTGCTGGATAAGTGATCGAGTTGATTTCTTGCAGTGAGGGGCAAGGATAGTGGCCGGTGGAAGTTTTCTTGATCTGGTGAATACAGAGTAGAGGAGGCAAAGTGAGATCCAGAGAGGCAACGTAGAGCCACGTTGGGCAGTGCAGAGCCACGTTGAGGCAACGCAGAGCCTGAGAAGAGATCTGCAGTTTTGCTGAGGAGTAGTCCAGAACTAGTGCCGGGAGCTGGGGTGTGATACTAGAGGGTCAAAGATCTGAGCATCCAGCTAGCAGATCGATCATTCAAAAGAGTGACGCAGTCCGTAAGAGTTGTGACGCAGAGGTAGCGCAGTGACTACGCAGAGGCAGCGTGGGGCTAACCATTCTGAGGCTGGATCAGTGTTGGATTGCTAGTGATAGTGTGAGGTTAATTCTCACTTCATTTCTGCCAGTTGTATTCATTGTATTGGATAGCCAGTAAGGCATCCAAAGATTTGTATTCAAACCCACAACTGCTCCACTGGTTTTCCCACATTGGGTTTTTCCAGGGATATTATCCAAAAATAACGGTGTATATGTGTGTGTTTATTTCTTTCCTGCTCAATTCTTGTTTCTGCAGTATTTTTTATGTTGTGAAGACTACAGTTGTATTTATTTCGATATTTACTGTGTAACACCGTAAATAACTTGTATCAGAATTAACAAGTAGAAGAAATAACATCAGCTTGTTGTAGTAAGGATGCCCATTGTGGAATTTTCACAGAAAATCCATGTGATGATGAGAGTGAGGCTAGGCCTTCTCTATTTATACATGATCTAAGAGTTCAAAAATTAAAAGAAGAAGCCCTTCAAATGTCTTAAATGTCTAGTAACCCACCCATGGTTACAAGCCAACCATGATAGCTCATAAAATAAGTCGAATTAGCCTTCTTAGGGCCATGTTAGGGTGATGTGGAGGCCTAGAAGGGCAGCGTTGAGGCCTCATGTGCTAAGGATGAGAGAGAGGGCCTCAAAAATAATGAAGAAGAGGGGGTTCCCTCCAAATGCTGCAAAACATCTCCAAACCCCAATTTTGATTCTATGGGCTCCAAATGGATCTCATGGGTCTCCAAATGGCTCAAGATCAAGTCGATGCTCCATCAATGAGGGCTAGAAGATGACACATGCCCTCCCATGTCTTCCCGAGAAAGACAAAACCTACTATAGGCCTTGGATTAGCTTCCAAGTGTCGAGTGCAATGTGTAGCCGTCTAGGCAATGTGGTCCAAGTGCATCATCATCTCTGTATAACTGGGGCATGAATAAGTAATGTGGTGGTGCTGAAGAAGCCCATGGTATGGCAATCAATGCTCTACATGGCCAGAGGCCCATAGCTCTCAACACTTGTTAATTTTTCATGGGGCTACATTGTTCTTTGCTTTGACAGTTGCATTTCTTCAATAACATGATAAGTTCACCCCATATTATTATATCATTATTCATATCTACATTATTATCCATCATCATGTGCAACCATGTAGAAAGAACAACAACATCATCATCATCTATGCAACGAAACATAAAGAAACATAAGAAGAAAAACATGCACACATATAGGCATCCGGATTGGTCTGAGACCAGGACAAAACCCACTATGGGGAAAACCCTTGCAAATTCTTCTTCTTAGATTGTCATCAAATGATTCAACAAACAAGAGTACAATGATCCATTGATCCATATCTTCATAATGCAGTCAAACAACTAGCACATGCATAATATAACCATAAACATACTTCTGTTGAGGGATCTTGATTCTGAGAACTCCAATAAACTGACACTAGTTGTAGCATACTGATGAACACTGTTGATACTGAGTGTAAACTTCAGAGAATTGTAGATGCATCTTTGAGGGCCGGATCTGCAGCCGAAATATACTGAATAGATCTACAGATCTACAACATCAAGGAACACCGATCCAGTAGATCACTGAAACCAACTAATATCAACTGTCAATTCCTAGATCTGAATCTAGGAAGATATCAAAGACTGATCGCAAACATCTGTGACTCAACAACTAATGTCTGGAAGCATTGCGCAAACAACAGAAGATGACCTAACTCAGATCTGCTAAAAAAATACTTAGCCGCGACCTCAAGATGTTGTGCCCACGACTATATCTCCCTGGCCGCAGGCAGGACACACGGTGCCTGCGGCTTTGGCCCGGATCAGCCTGATCTAGCTTCAAAACCCTAGTTGTGACCTTGTCACACTCTGCCCGCGGCTATGGCAGCTTGGTCACTACCTTGCCACGTTGTGCCCACGGCTCTGGCCCGATTTCAATAGTTTTGTGCTTGCGGCTATGACCCAAAAGCCCTAGTTCAGTGCGAGCCTCTCGCCTGTGATTCTGTACCCTGTGTGAACTTCTTTTGTCGAACCTCTGCGAACCAAAACAGAATAGACGAACCAAGACAAAGAGTGCAAGAAGAAAATCTCATGAGCGAATGTGTGAGAATGAGCTTGAGGTCACTTCTATTTATAGCTTTTGTGAGGGACAGTTTGGGGCTTTGACTAAATCCACATGTGTTGAGGTTGACTCATTCCATTTCATTAATAAATAAAATAATTCATAATTTAACTTCTGCTTGACCGATTGGGGCGATCTATAAGTCGATTTTGGTCCTCTCTAAAAGAGAAATCTAATGCAATTAGGATCTTGACCATTTGAGTTGTCCAAAGTGGAATTTGTCTATAGTTGCATAATTTTTAACACTCCCTCTCAACCAGAGAGAATTCCACCTGCAAATATGTGTTCATCGATCAATATGCCATTCTGGTATCTTCATGCATCATCACGTATCGTCACTGATTATCTTTGTCATGTAGTCGTTATGTTGTGAACCTTTCTCATTACAAATCATCAATGTACTTCACATGCTTATTCCTGCTTATCTCTTGATTTTTCCTGCTCGTATGTTGAAGATTCTCGGATCTAGTAGAAGAAGAATTTGTCACCAGAGGGCAGCTTAGGCTACCACCCTTCATCCATCAGGATATCATTCAGAATCTCTGCCAGTGGACTACTACCCGAAATATCATCATTATTCATCATCAGAGAGCATATCGTCAAGGAGCACGCCTCAACCTATAACCACATCGAGAAGCATCATCTTGACCCAGAATCTCATGGGGGAGCTATACCTATACAACCCCATATCTAAGATATCCATCCACGCAGGGGAGCCCATCTCGACCCTGGTATCACATCAGGCAGCTCCATCTCAATCCGAAACTGCATAGGATTATCTCAACCTATCCTATTGCCTATTGATCTTCGCATCAATGACCTTGAATAGTCATGTGGTAGAACACATGCATCATAATTGACTTGGGTTGTACACCCAAGTACACTCTCAACTTGTTGGCCAAACGAGGAGTAGTATTTCTAAGAAGCCTTGCTTGTGGGTATGATGCCAACTGGGGTATACTCTGCAAAGACCAATTAGGGTAGCAACATTCTCCGACCTTATGAAGATAGGGGAGCAACATCTTTAACCCTTTGGTTAACAGATAGGGGTCATACCCTATTGTCCAGAGTTCCCTCAACACCAGGAGCCCTTCGTCTCAATTCATCATCCTGGGAGCTCAGACAGAGAGGAAGAGTTTGCTCAGAGTCCTCGATCAACGTTGCTGTCACCAAACTCATATCTGGTATCTGCTTGTCTCAATAGCAATTGATTCCTGTTCATACAGGACATCAAATCAAATATTATGTTAAAACATACATAATCCTGTAAATCACAACAAGATACTATAATCATCCTCCCTCTCATCAAGGTGTCAATCACAAATGGATACCGTAATCATCCTCCCTCTCAAGGAGGTGACAATCATAAGACTAAGCTTGTCTCGAACAACTGCACTGTCTCAATGTAAGAATCTTTGTCCTAACTATGTATATATATGGGATTCTCTATCATCACAATGTATCCATGTCATATCTAGATCATGCTCAGACAGCTGTCTAAGGAGCTTCTTCATCCTGCCTCACAGCTAGCCATGCTAGCAGCATTGTACCCGACCTCGGTCGTGCTATGGACCTCTCATCCAAGATATCATGGTAGATGTCATATTAAGGCAGCATCCAAATGTGCTCATCAATAATAATCCCAAACATCATCAGTTCATTCATGCAACTACATATCATGGGACAAATATCTCAACCTTTAAAAGTAGAATGTTTCATGCAAATATTTCAAAAGGATGTTTGGTGGAAATTTTGAATGAAGCAGCTCAATCATGAATTTAATCATGTTTTATACACATCATATACGGATGAATGTTCAAAATGGAACATCAATGCTTCAATCAACTATCATATGCCATGTCAAGTTCAACAACATTTGACTTTAACCTAGAGAGTCCAAGGATTTACATTTCCATTACACAAAGACATTTTATCAACAGATTTGCAACATGGTATTTCTTTCCCAAATTCTAGAAATTGATTCATCATGCCATGATACATCATTACAAGATTAAGAAGCCATCTCCCTCTTACTTTGATTGTCAGAGACTCATCACCTGTCAAGGGTAGACTATCAGTATGTAAAACCAAAGCCATAATCAAAATCAAGGCCATACCTGTTGAGATTTTGTGTATTTGGGGTAGCATCAGTTGTGCTCTAGGTCCAAATTTTGAGGAAAGACTAGAGTTCACCCGATCTACAAAACCTAGAAATGGATTTGGGAAATTTCATCTGGTTTAGGAGATATTAAATTAATTAATTATTTTAATGTATTTCCTAAGTTAAAACTTAGGAAAATAAAATAATTAAAGTGAATTTAATTAAACATGTGATGAAATCGTCTTAAATCACACGGATCAAGCTTTCTTTTAATCTTAGCCATTAATTAAAGATTTAATCTTGGTTGTTGATTTGTTAACGAGAAAAGTATAAAGGAAAGACTTGGGGTCATTTGTAAGACACACAGAGGCAGAGCATTGAAGCTAAGCTGAGATTCTAGGGTGGGGTTGCTAAGAATTCTCAAGTGCTTCAATTGCAGAGAGGGGAATTTAGACCAAGGCGATGATCTGATCCTGGGGTCTAGAATACATAAGAAGCAGAGAAGAGATCGGGAAAGAAGACGGCAGCAGCAGCAGCAACAGATGGCAGCAGCAGCAGTAGCAGACGGCAGCAGCAGCAGTAGCAGATGGCAGCAGCAGCAGACGGCAGTAGCAGTTGCAGCAGTAGCAGACGGTAGCAGCAGCAGACGACAGTAGCAGCAGACGGCAGTAGCAGCAGCAGCAGACGGCAGCAACAGCAACAATAGACGGCAACGTGATTTTTAGGAAACCCTTCAGGGGTTACGCAGAGACCCTTAGGGGCAGCGTAGTGACTGCGTCACCAAGTCTGGGGTAACGCAGTCCCTTCCAGTGACAGCGCTGAGCATTTGGAGGCCTTCAGAGGCTGACGCATGTCTTTCAGGGGCAGCTCTGGGGTTTCTAGGCCTAGATCTTGCTGAGTTCTATAAATCCCATTTGAGGGTATGGATCAGTCAGTGTTTTTGGTCTTAGATTAGCCAGGTGCTGCAGATCTAGAGTTTTCTCTGTAGGGTTTTCCAGATCTGGAACCTAGAGTTGTGTATTCAGAAATATTCTTAATAATAGAGCCCTCCAGCAGCCAGAGACCAGTTTTCCCACATTGGGTTTTTTCGGGGACAGTTTGTCCAGAAATAACTGTCACTTTGTCTATGTGTGCATGTGCTTATTCTAGATCTGAATTGGTAGAGATCTGTATGTGTTTTGCTTTGATGTTAACTTGAATTTATTCAGTTGATAACTTGTATAAGTAAGAGAAGCTTAACCGGATTAACAGAAATAATTTCTGCATAAGAATTAAGATTTAGAAATTACTACATGGTATCGGAGCAATTGTAGATCTAGAAGGGTCACCAGCTGAAGAATCTGAAGGATCTAGCTGCAGAAAGCAGCTGGAAAGGCAGTAGAAAAGCAGATCTGAAAGGACAACGTAGTTTTCAAGAGGAGATTCACACAGAGGGAAGGGTGACGCTGTCTAGCGCTGTGTCCTAGCAAGCCCACGCAATTACTGCGCAGAGGCAACTTTGAAACAACGCTGGTTAGGGTTGAAGCCAGCCAGTGTGTTTCAGATCTGAATCTGTCCGATCCAGAAAAAGTTTATAGAAAAGTTGCAGAAATTCAGAAGAGCTAGTGGGGTTAAACTCCTGAAGTTTTCAGATTTTTAACCTTAGCACAAGTGACAAAGTTTGGGAAGAGATCAACGTCTCAGAGAGTTTCTTGCCAAAGGAAACTTGCAGTTTGGTCAGAGGATCAAAGAAGAAGCTGAATCATAGTTGATTTGGTAGATTTCCAAGGAGGGAAATCAAGTGTCAGAGGGAGCAGAGGGTTCCTAGTTCGAAAAGGACCCTAGATCCAAGATCTCTAGCATAGAGAAGAGGAGCTCCGACACATTCTGAGCATATGGCTCCTCATGGACTATGTGATCAGGATAGGCTAGAGGGCCTCTCAAACTTTTCGGTATGGAAAGCTAGGATATTGATCGTCCTAGAGGCATATGGTCTAAGAGACCATGCAGAGCAGACTGTGGCCACACCGACAGATGCGGATCTCCTACGGAAGCATAGAGAAGCTGTTGGGCATGCCAAGCAGCTGATAATGGACAGTATCAAGGATCATATTGTGCCACACATAGCTGAGAAGAGGACAGCTAATGAGATGTGGAAGGCCTTGACTTCCCTATATGAGGGAAAATCAGTCCAAAGAAAGATGTTGTTGGAGGCCCAAATGAGGTCATTCATGATGACAAAGGGAGAAGACATCGAGCATTTCCCCTTCAGATTGTAGTCAATCAGGGATTAGCTGACTGCAATAGGTGCAACCGTAGATGATGCAATGATAGTCAGGACTGCCCTCAATGCAGTCACGGAGGAGTGGGAAACCTTTGTCCAAAGTATCTTGGGCAGAGCGGACCTCCCAAATTGGGACAGCTTGTGGTCGATCCTGCGGCAAGAAGAACTACGAAGGTTCACCAAGAAGCAGCACAGCCCTGCGTTGAGCAAGGTTAAGAAGGAAGAGGAGGAAGATGCAACCTTGACATCAAAGAAGCAGCCGAAGAAGAAGAAGGATCTTTCAAAGATCAAGTGTTTCCAGTGTGGCGAAATGGGACATTTTGCCAGCCATTGTCCAGAAAAGAAGAAGGACAAGGAAGCATCTTCTTCCAAAGCAGCAGTGGCAGATGATGGGTCAGGAGATGATGTAGCCATGAGTGCTCATGAACCATGGAGGTGGGGTGACATGGACATGTAGAGGAGCTACATGGAAGTAAGGCGGGATCCTTCAGCGACTCATCTCTTGGATCACAAGCGAGCTACGACAACCTTAAGACAGTAGCGGGACAAGTGGAGCAGCGGGTGCATAGATCACAGAGGAGGCATAAGCAGAGGCAGATCTCGAGGCTGGGAGGAGCAGCACAGAGCATAGCAGCAGCAACATAGAAGCAGTAGCAGCGCAAAAACCGATGTGACTTTAGCAGCGCAGTGTAGTATTGCTTACGCAGTGCAGAGCTGCAGCAGCGCAGAGAGCTTCAGAGGGACAACACAGTGTAGCAACAACGTGATAGATTTCAGCACAAGGCGCTAATGTGACTTTAGTAGTGCAGAGGGTGTCTGATTATGCAGGCAAAGTTGTAGCTATGCATCGTTCTTTAGATGTCAGCATAGATCTGTAGCCTATGGAGCTTCAGTGATGAGGATGCAGCCCATCTGACTTGTTTATCAAAAATTGGGCAGGAGATTCAGTTGTTTCTCTTAACAACTGAAGTTGCAGTGCAGCAGATCAACAGTGGCAGTGTTATGAGCAGCACAGATGCAACAGATTGAGAGGGAGCTGTAGTACAGTGCTAGTGGCAGAGTCATGGGCAGCAGTACAGAATGGCAGCAACAGTGCAGAGTTGAATGGCAGGAGGCCAAGCTTCAGCAGCACAAAACCAATGCCCAAAATATGTAATGCATAAGTGTGATGTATTGCTAGAGCACCCATGTGATGCTAGAGAGGTGTTGAGATTTTGTGTATTTGAGGTACATCGGACCTTGCTCTAGGTCCCAAATTTTGAGGAAGGACTAGAGTTCACCTGATCTACAAGACCCATAAATGGATTTGAGAAATTTCATCTGGTTTAGGAGATATTAAATTAATTAATTATTTTAATGTATTTCCTAAGTTCAAACTTAGGAAAATAAAATAATTAAAGTGAATTTAATCAAACATCTGATGAAATTGTTTTAAGTCACAGATCAAGCCTTCTTTTAATCTTAGCCACTAATTAAAAATTTAATCTTGGCCGTTGATTTGTCAATGAGAAAAGTATAAAGGAAAGGCTTGGTGTCATTTGTAAGACACACAGAGGCAGAGCACTGAAGCTAAGTTGAGATTCTAGGGCAGGGTTGCTAAGAATTCTCAAGTGCTTCAGTTGCAGAGAGGGGAATTTAGACCAAGGGGATGATCTGATCCCGGGGTCTAGAATACACAAGAAGCAAAGAAGAGATTAGGAAAGACAACGCAGAGGAAGACAGTGCAGAGGAAGGCAGCAACAGCAACAGACGGCAGTAGCAACAACAACAGCAGCAGACGACAACAACAACAAGGACAACGTGATTTTTAGGAAACCCTTTTGGGGTAACGCAGTCCCTTCCAGTGACAGCGTTGAGCATTTGGAGGCCTTCAGAGGCTAACGCAGTGTCTTTCAGGGGCAGATCTGGGGTTTCTAGGCCTAGATCTGGTTGAGTTCTATAAATCCCGTTTGAGGGTGTGGATCAGTTAGTATTTTTGGTCTTAGATCAGCTAGGTGCTGCAGATCTAGAGTTTTCTCTGTAGGGTTTTCCAGATCTGGAACCCAGAGTTGTGTATTCAGAAATATTCTTAATAATAGAGCCCTCCAGCAGCCAGAGACTGGTTTTCCCACATTGGGTTTTTCTGGGGACAGTTTGTCTAGAAATAACTGTGTGACTTTGTCTATGTGTGCATGTGTTTATTCTAGATCTGAATTGGTAGAGATCTGTTATGTGTTTTGCTTTGATGTTAACTTGAATTTATTCAGTTGATAACTTGTATAAGTGTGAGAAGCTTAACCGGATTAACAGAAATAATTTCTACATAAGAATTAAGATTCAGAAACTACTACAATACCTTGGAACTCATCATCCTGACTTCGTTAGATAATAATCAGCCTTAGATATAGCAATGTTGTGTCAACGAAGTCAGCTCATCAGAGTTTAGAAGCCAGACAAAAACTATTATCAAAGACATTGATGTCATCGTATCAATTCTTTCAACCAGGTGACATGTAGAGTTCATATCAAGTCTTGACTTCATTTACTGTCAAGCGATCAAGTTTGTCATTTAAAATGACTTTACAAGCCATTTCCATTACTATATGCAAGTGCATACTTCAAGGTTAAGTCATGTGGGTTCCATCTTCATACTAAATCACAACAACCATTGTGCTAGGAACAAAGAGGCCAATACATAACCATAATTCTGAATACTCACATAAGACACCGAAGGTCACTATGCCCACATAGCATTATCATCAAGGAAAATCAACAATCAGCAGATCAAGTCCAAATAGAGAGATCTATAATCCAAAGACATATCTCAATCATCAATTTAAAGCTCTAAAACATCATGTCAAAGTTCCAAACACAACTCATCTGTATCAATCAGTCAAAACATGTAGCACAAACTTCAAACATAATGACATATTCATATGAATCACTTGCAAACACATGTTCGATTCAAACATACAAACTTTCTTTGTTGATATATCTTACTGATATCTACAACACGTCTGCAGAACTAACATCTTCCAGGTGGTCATCTGATTTCATGCCCAATCCTTTATTTACTTTGATCAACAATTTAACCCGCCAACTTCAGAAACCAATTTACAATGGCAGGACATGTCAGAGATTCCTCGATTCAGTGTATAGACTGATTTCGAGTACAAAACTTCAATTTTGTGTCTATCAGGCATAGTCGCATTTATAGGTCTTCCTTTGTGCAAGTGAGGCTCAGACCTCTGTTGTAGATCAACAATGTCAGATACCCATAAATCATAGTATAACATGTAATTTCATTTTCATTCATGTTATCAACCTATCTTTACTCGAGTCATACAACATCAAATCTGTTAGATCATAAACACATATCTATCATGATCATCAGCATCATGTCATCAATCTTTCATCAAGGGTTGGACTTGAAAGATTAGGGCAACAAACAGATGTGACAACACAATCTTATTAACACAATAACATTACATCAAGTTGGGGCATTTAATTTCACACTATGCCATAACCACAGGTAGTAGGAGATCTAGAACATCAATCTCATAGATATGCCTCTATCATCATGGTTACCAATACCATGCTTATCATGATCAATAGGATCAAGTTAGGTTATTCAATAAACCAACAGAGTGTCAATCTCTTTTTCCATGAGCTTTCATCTTGCTTATCACAAGCATTATCAACACCATATCAATGAGATAAACTTCTATAAGAGATCCAATAGGTCTTATGCATATCAAGAGTCAAGAGTACCATTTACTAGAGTCAGGATCAAGATCTCAAAACAATAGAAGTTAGCCAAACATCAAGCTATCCCACTATATCCAAGATCAACAATAAGTAGCCTTGCAGACTAAAAAAGATCATCATGATCAAATATTCAATACCAAGTGCACTATTTCATCATAGGAAACATAAATCACTTCATATGCATGCATGAGCCATTTGCGAAGGAGACATTCTCAACATACCATAGGGCTTACCAGCCATCCAATGTTATAGCTGAAACATAACATTAAAACAATATACCATGCATACCTTGTAGTATTCAAATACTTGTGCACCTTCACATAGGTAGCTTGTCACCTTTTTCATCAGGTGCCTCTTTACCTTTTCCAAATCTAGCTTTTCTTTCTTGCATCTCAAATGATCCTCAAGAGGGATCCACTTATCATAACTCATCAAGAAGGTTATAAACATCCAGGTATTCAAAATGTACATGCAGGAGTATAAGCAATGATAAAAAAACAATCATAATAGTCAGATCCATAAGTCTAAACAAGAGTCAAGTCATAAGTCAAGAAATACTTATCTTTAATGAGAGATGATCCTCTCCCTCTTAAACCAACCTTCAACAACCATCCATGGACCACATAACAATGTTTCCTTCAATCAACTTTATCAACAACCAGGGCATCTAGGGACTATCCCATTCAGGGCTTCATCAAATCAATCCCAAGTGCTTGAGCATCTTCACATAGACCATGTTGGGGTTTCATACACCAAATCTTAAGTCTTTACCATAAACCAGGGTTTCTCTCAAACCCTCACCATCAAACCCTTATGCACTGACTACCTAGGGTTTTCTCCATACCCTAGAATTCTTTTAGGTCTCCACCATCCTCTTCTTGCTTCCATCAAAAAGTGTCTCCATGAGGGTGATATCCATGGCTTTTTTTCAGCCCAACTCTGATACCATGTTAATTTTTCATATGGCTACATTGTTCTTTGCTTTGATAGTTGCATTTCTTCAATAATATGATAAGTTCACCCCATATTATTATATCATTATTCAGATCTATATTATTATCCATCAACATGTGCAAGCATGTAGAAAGAAAAATAACATGGTCATCATCTATGCAGCGGAACATAAAGAAACATAAGAAGAAAAGCATGCACACATATAGACACCAGGATTGGTCCGAGACCAAGGCAAAACCCACTATGGGGAAAACCCTTGCAAATTCTTCTTCTTAGATCGTCATCAAATGATTCAGCAAACAAGAGTACAATGATCCATTGATGCATAACTTCATAATGCAGTCAAACAACTGGCACATGCATAATATAACCATAAACATACTTCTGTCGAGGGATCTTGATTCTGAGAACTGAAATGTACTGACATTGGTTGTAGCATACTGATGAACATTGCTGATACTGAGTGGAAACTTCAGAGAACTGTAGATGCATCTTTGAGGGCTCGATCTGCAGCAAAAATATACTGAACAGATCTACAAATCTGCAGATCTACAACATCAAGAAACACGGATCCAATAGATCACCGAAACCAACTGATATCAACTGTCAAATCCTAGATCTGAATCCAAGATGTTATCAAAGAATGATCGCAAACATCTGTGACTGAGCGACTGATGTCTGGAAGCACTGTGCAAGCAACAGAAGATGACCTAACTCAGATCTGCTTAGAAAAACCCTTAGCCACGACCTCAAGACGTTGTGCCCGCGACTATAGCTCCCTGGATGCTGGTAGGATACACTGTGCCTGCGGTTCTAGCCCGGATTAGCCCGATCTAGCCTCAAAACCCTAGCTGCGACCTTGTCACGCTCTGCCCGCGACTATGGCAGCTTGGTCGCTACCTTGCCACGTTATTCCTGCAGCTCTGGCCCGATTTCAGTAGTTTTGTGCCTCTAGCTATGGCCCGTAAGCCCTAGTTCAGTGCAATCCTCTCGCTTATCATTCTGTACCCAGCGCGAACTTCTTCTGTCAAACCTGTACGAACCAAAACAGAATATATGAACCAAGACAAAGAGTGCAAGAAGAAAATCTCACGAGCGAATGTGTGAGAATGAGCTTGAGGTCGCTTTTATTTATAGCTTTTGTGAGGGACTACTTGGGGCTTTGACTAAATCCACATGTGTTGAGGCCGATACATTCCATTTCATTATTAAATAAAATAATTAATAATTTAACTTCCGCTTAACCGATTGGGGTGATCTACAGGTCGATCTTGGTCCTCTTGAAAGGAGGAATCTAATGCAATTATGATCACGACCATTTGAGCTGTCCAAAGTGGAATTTGACCGCAATTGCATAATTTTTAACAACGCTCACCCTACAAATACCATTATGACCCTTTGGAGGGCTTGGATCCCGTATAGGGTGAGCGAGTCCAAGAAGAAAACCCATCTGCAATCTCGTATAAGATCCATTGCGTCTCCTCACCTTCCAATACAATAATTCATTAGTGCAATGGAGTAAATAAGTTTGCTAATCAAGGGCAGAAGTGGACACTTCATAGTGGCATGCCCTGGTGTTTCCTTCCTTGACAAGAGAGGTTAATGAAGGACCCTATTAGGTGGTTTCAACCTCTAAGGGATTAATAGGTCCATGGTACATCCATCAAATGGCAGGTGTCATGTGAATTAATGATGGGATGGAGTAGGGGCAAAAAGGGAGGCTCCAAGCCACATGCCATGTTACAAGAGTAGCTATGATGAAGGAGGTCCACACCTTTGGGTATGAATGTAAGATGAAGTAATCGTGGTACATGAGTTACCCCGGCCTTTGTTTTTCCACCCTTCTTCATATGCATTTTGCCTTTTATTGATTTTCTTTATTTTTACTACTCAAGGCTCAAGGAGATGAGAGCATGATGTGTAAGATGTAGTGGTGATTACCTCCTTAAAGTGGGGCAGTTCATCGCCCACCAGGGGCCTTAGGAACCAGGGTGATGGCCATAATTATAAGGGGTAGAGCTCATGTTCAGTGTTTGTCCACGTGCTGAATTTTATTGTCTCGGCCATCTTTTGCATTTTGTGGTACATTTCTTGTTGTATGTGGCCATATTATGCTTTTATCTTTCTTTTTAGCTGCATCAACCTTCTGGGCATTGTTCCAAGCCTAACCCAAGGTGGGGGCAAGGGAAAAGGGAGGCTAACACCTTGTGGATCCAATGGAAAAATGTGGTCCCAAATGGGGAAAATGTAAAAGGGTCTGTAATGAGCGGAGGGGAGTGAGATATATGGCATCGGGAAGCGGTACCACGCAACCAAAATCAAGGTTTCCCATGTAGTGCCACCCCTAAAGCTAGTAGCCAATAAAGGAGATCCCACAGGTCTAGGATATAGGATTAACCCCCCAGTTGAGGTAAGGGAACAAACGTACAATCAAACCATGTTCTCTTTGTCGAATCCCCCCACTAATCCACGCCCAAATGTGCCCAAGAAAAGCAAGCATAAACACCTAATTACTTAATGAAAAATCATACCTTCAAGGTTGGAAGGCCCACCTTCAAACGTACGATCATGATAGTTGAGTGAGAGCACACAGTGATTTGAGCACATAGTAGCACATCAAGTTATTAGGTGGCTGTAAGGGGCTGCTAGCTACCGACTGAAGACAAATCTAGGAGAAAATGTCTCCTGTAGGGGTCACCCACTGATGGTGGGTAACAAGACCTCAGAGGTCAATTTAATAGAATTAAGGTAAATTATTTGGGGAACTTCCTCTTTCCCATTTAACCAATTCTAGGGTCCACTTGGACTACTATTAATTGATTAAGCACTTGAGGCAAGATCTTTGTTTTAAGACGAATTCTTTTAAGCTAGCTCATAGCCTTAAGCCATTAAACCATCTAAAGACAAATCAAATTATAGCATTCATTCTAAATAATAGATCTCTAGCAAAGATATGATTGCCTTTAATTCTCAACACCCATTTTATAATTATGATAGTATTCAGATTGAAAATAACTAAAAATCAATCATTCTCGCAACCAAAACTAAAGACACATCAACTAAACCCATAAATTTCAGATGTTAAGCATAACGGTAACCAATGAACATTTGTCTAAAATATGAATTCTTTGAATGGCATGTTTAGGAAACTATGATGAATTCCTAAATGCAATAAACATAAATTTCATTCCTTTCAACACTTTCTTCGAAGAACTTTCCCACAAGGCGCTCTCATAGACAACAGAACTACTTAATTTAACCATGAACGCATTTGATCATATTGCATAGGCATAGATACATACACATCTGCCAATTGATGACAGAGAGAAGAACTTATCTGGCAATGGATATCCAACTGAGGGTGAGCGATTTTCCACCAAACCATAGGTGCAGTTGCACTTGCCTCTCTACAACTAGCCACCCCTACCTAGACCATGATACAATCAAGGTGAAATCAAGAAAATCTCAACATTTGTAGGCAATGACAACCTCTTGAGGGGTAATTTTGCAAAGAAACTCCTTACTAGTTTTCAAGATCCCCATTAGTCTGCGCCAACATCCCTGGACTCTCAAAAAAGATTTAGAAAGGACCAAGTTGAATGTTTCAAGTGCCATAGTTATGGACACTTTGCCAAAGATTGTTTGGAAAATGAAAATGCCCCTAGATCATACAACAAAAAACATGGGTTCAACAACAACAGGTTCAATAATAGAAGAAGAAGAGATGCTCTTGATGATCGTGAAGAAGGCCATCGTCCTCAAAAGAGATCAAGGAATACAAGGAATGGAAATAATATTGTTGCCACTCAATCTAAATACTTTCTTACTTATGCACTTTCTAGTTCCTCCCCTCTAGATTCGTTTGATAGTTAGTTGGTAGATAGTGGGGACTCTAGACACTTCACTGGGTATCGTGAAGTCCTCTCAAACCTAGTTGAGAGGGAAACTAATTTGAAGATCATTCTTGGGGACAACTCTACTTATCCTATTAAGGGTTTTGGTTATGTTACATTTCATTTGGATTATGGGGAAATCGTACATCTTTATGATGTTATGTATGTAACAAGATTGAAGAAGAACCTTATATCTATATCTGCCTTGGAACACAGAGGGATGAGAGTTGCCTTCATAAAAGAAAAGGTACTCACTTGGCCTATGGAATCTCGCATGAGGGATGCATTCACCTTGGGATAAAAAATTGAAGGACTCTATAGAGTCAATGGAAGATTAATGCGAGCACTGGTACATGATAGCAATCATCAAAGTGAGTTATGGCTTCGAAGGTTTGCTCATCTTTGTTATGAAGCCCTACCTAAAGTAAGAAGGATGGTTTTTGGAATGCCTAGAGTTCAAGCTATGCATGATGGGGTGTGTCCGGGATGTGCAAGTGGAAAGAAGTCGAAGGGACCATTCCCTTCTAGCAAAAGCAGGACCAATGATATTCTACAACTCATACATTTTGATCTATGTGGACCCATGTTGGTAAAATCTCTTGGTGGCTATCTATATTATATAATCTTTGTGGATGACTTCTCCTGGAAAACATGGATATTCTACTTGAAGCACAAGGACGAAGCATTTGATATGTTCAAGGATTTCAAGGCAGATAGAGAATCAAACAGGCAAAAGAATCAAAGTCTTCTAGTCTAAGAATGGGGGAGAATACACTTCTAATGAGTTCGTTGACTTTTGCAAGAAAATTGGAATAAAAAAGGAGAACATTGTACCTTATAATCACGAGCAGAATGGTGTGGTTGAAAGAAAGAACAGGACCATCATGGATGTTGCCCGAGCCATGTTGCATGATCAAAAGTTGTTAAAGTTCCTTTGGGGAGAAGCCACTAATACAACGGTCTATGTTCAAAACAAGACTCCTCATCAAGCCTTGGGTGGCAAAACTCTCGAAGAAGTGTTCACTGGCGTGAAGCATCTGAGGATCTTTGGCTGCCCCTAGTACTTTCATGTGTCGAAGGACAAAAGGAAAAAGCTGGAAGCCACTAGAAAGAAAGGTATGTTTGTTGGATATTGTGAAAATTCTAAAGCTTTTAGAATATATGTGTCTGGTCAAAGGAATATCGAGTTTTGTAAGGATGTGACTTTTGATGAAGATGTTGCCCTTGGAAAAGCAAGTGGCATTCCTCCTCCTCCTATTAAAAAGAAGAATGATGACATGGACCTACTAGAAGGTCCTTCTATGTCTGAACCTGAGAAAGATGTTGTTGATGATCCCATGAAACCTATGGACACCTTGGATCCTCCTCCATCTGAGCCCCTTGCCAGGAAGAGACCACTCTAGCTTATGATACCTTACAGGATGTTGAAAGACATGTCGCTGCCAGAGGATCCATCAGAGAAAGTAGGAAGCTATGTTGATATCAAGGCTATGTAGTGGCTATGAGCACCATCATACAGGTTGAGCCTCCCACCTTTGATGAAACAGTGAAAGAGCAGGTCTGGAAAGATGTTATGCCTAAAGAATATGAATCTATAATGAAGAATTAGGTGTGGGAAGTAGTTTTGAGGCCGGAAGGAAAGTCTATTGTGACTTATAAATGGTTGTACAAGATCAAGCATGGAGCTGATGGAAGTATCAAGAAATATAAGGCAAGGTTCATGGCTAGAGGTTTCTCTCAAAAAGAGGGAGAGGAATATGATGATATATTTGCACTTGTTTCGATCTATTGTTGCCCTTGCTACTAGTCAAGGATGGACACTTCACCAGATGGATGTGAAGACTGCATTTTTCATAGCATACTATAGGAAGAAGTATATGTTGAGCAACCACAGGGTTTTGAAGTGTATGACGGGAAGACTCATGTTTTCAGGCTAAAAAAACCACTCTATGGATTGAAGTAAGCCCCCAGAGCTTGGTATGCTTGTATTGATAGTTACCTAGTGAAGCTTGGATTTACGAGAAGCAATGCTGACCCGAACCTCTACTTCAAAGTGGTCCAAGTTATGCCCCGTATTCCGGTTTTGTATGTTGATGACTTATTCTTGATAGGTAGTGAACCTCTGAGTTCGAAATGAAATACCTTGGATTGATGCATTACTTCCTAAGCTTCAAGGTGTGGTAAAGGCCCAGCAAGATTTTCCTTTCACAAGGAAAATATGTTGCAAAACTGCTTGAAATATTTGGTATGGTGGAATGAAAGTCTATGGCCACAAGTATGGAGATGAACGTCAAGAAGCTATGTGGAGATGCTGCAACACCTGACTTGGAAAATCCTTATGAGTATCTACAGTTGATTGGGGCATTGATGTTCCTTGTGAACACTCGACCGAACATATGTTTGCAGTTAACACTCTAAGTCAATTCATGACTGACCCTCTTCATGCACACTGGGTTGTTGCCAATTATGTGCTGAGATATTTACATGGGACGATTAACCTTGGTCTGAGGCACACCGTTGGAGACGTAAGACTACTTGGATACACTCATGTTGATTGGGCCCAAAATGTTATTGATAGGAAGAGCACTTCAGGATGTTGTTTTAGCCTTGGGTTTGCCATGATATCTTGGATGAGCAGGAAGCAGAAGTTTGTTGCCCTTAATACTGCCGAGTTTGAGTATATTGTTGCTAGGATGGTAAGTTGCAAAGTTGTATGGTTGAGGAAGCTCTTTGGAGAGATGTTTGAGCAAGTTCTGAATACAAAAGTTATACATTGCGACAACAAGAGTGGGATCTGTCTGGCAGAGAATCTCGTCTGCCATGACAAGTCCAAGCATATTGAGATCAGGTATCACTACATTCGAGATATGGTTCAGAGAGTGTTGAGTTTTGTAGCTTGGGAGGTACTCCAAACCCTAGGCTTGAGGGTTGTGGAGGAGTTGGCACACAAGTGTGGAGTGAAGCTTGGATTTACAAGAAGCAATGCTGACCCGAACCTCTACTTCAAAGTGGTCCAAGTTATGCCCCGTATTCTAGTTTTATATGTTGATGACTAATTCTTGATAGTTAGTGAACCTTTGATTCTCAAGTGCAAGAGGGAGATGGCCTCTGAGTCCGAAATGAAATACCTTGGATTGATGCATTACTTCCTAAGCTTCAACTTGTGGCAAAGGCCCGGCAAGATTTTCCTTTCACAAGGAAAATATGTTGTGAAACTGCTTGAAATATTTGGCATGATGGAATGAAAGTCTATGGCCACACGTATGGAGATGAACTTCAAGAAGCTATGTGGAGATGCTACAAGACTTGACTTGGAAAATCCTTATGAGTATCGACAGTTGATTGGGGCATCGACGTTCCTTGTGAACACTCGACCAAACATATGTTTTGCAGTTAACACTCTAAGTCAATTCATGAGTGAGCCTCTTCATTCACACTGGGTTGCTGCCAAGCATGTGTTGAGATATTTACATGGGATGATTAACCTTGGTCTGAGGCACACGTTGGAGACGTAAGACTACTTGGATACACTCATGTTGACTGGGCCCAAAATGTTATTGATAGGGAGAGCACTTCAGGATGTTGTTTTAGCCTTGGGTTTGCCATGATATCTTGGATGAGCAGGAAGCAGAAGTTTGTTGCCCTTAATACTGCTGAGTCCGAGTATATTGTTGCTAGGATGGCAAGCTGCAAGGTTGTATGGTTGAGGAAGCTCTTTGGAGAGATGTTTGAGCAGGTTCTGAATACAACAATTATACATTGCGACAACAAGAGTGGGATTCGTCTGGCAGAGAATCTCGTCTGCCATGACAAGTCCAAGTATATTGAGATCAGGTATCACTACATTTGAGATATGGTGCAGAGAGTGTTGAGTTTTGTAGCTTGGGAGGTACTCCAAACCCTAGGCTTGAGGGTTGTGGAGGAATTGGCACACAAGTGTGGCTTGTGGGCATGAAACCCAAGCTTGTGGGCTTTGCACCCGAGCATATGGGTGTGATTCCATGAGGAGATTTCTACATGTGAAGATTTGAGTTGATAGAGCACTTCGAGAGTAACTGGACGCAACGAAAATCACTCGAATCCAAGTTGTAGAAGTGGAGATTTAAATTTTTGAAGTTTGTGTGTGGGCTTGTGGCTCATGTTTGAGGTCAGCTAGGGCAACCTTAGCCCTCATGACAGTTGGATAAGCCCACCAGGGGAATTCGTTGGAGCCCTTGACAAACCTATAAAAGGAGGAGAGATCTGAGGCATTTTGATAATCCAAGTAAGCAACACAAGGGCAACTCGACTTCTTTTATCTTTGTTTGGGTCGCAGATCTAAGAGGCAGATTCCAACGAAGGAGAAGAGGGCTAGATGAAGCATCTTCATGACTGTTTGGGAGCCGAGTTGATCTAGTAGCAAGGCCGAGTAGGAGAGCATTGTTTGTGGATTGTTTTGGGTGTAATTTTAGGGTTATATTCTCTCTGTTTGGAGGCCGAATTGTACAGGTGTTGGAGGAGGGCAGCCATAGTCCTATACTTTTGTTTGAGGGCAGTCGTGAGGCTTGTTTTTGGCTTGCAAGTGTCCCTACAGCCAGCGTCTAGGCGTAGCTAGCCAAAGGAGAGAAGTCGCAGTTGTTAGAGGGTGTTTGGGCAAGAGAAGGTAGGGTTGAAGGTAACTACAATTAGCCCTAACTAGGCCTTGACCAACAACAGAAGGAAGCATCCCCAAATCAATGATAAATGAAGGTATGTCTTGATGATTGATAGTTGATTTTGTTGTTAGGTGTTGGATCCAAGATTGGATCAGATTGGATGGTTGTTTGGATGACTGTAGCAGCCAAGACATAGGGCTGATGTGGATAATCAGTGGGCAGATGCTACAATAGTCTATTGGAGCCTAGATTTGTGCAATAGCTCCTTTATTGCAGAGTAAAGGGCAGATATTCGGAGCTCTAGTTGGATGATGTTTGAGTAGATCTGGAGGACGTTGGTTGTTGATGTTGGATTGGGCATTTATGGTCTACTGGAGGGTAGCATGAGAGTGCCCAAGTGTGGATCCCTATGTGCAATGCCTTAATGGACTAAGAGCTACTAGGAGAGGAAATTTGTTGGAGCTCCTAGGTTTGATCAGCCAGAGGAGTAGTTTGTTGTATTCTGTGTTCACCATTGGAGAAGCAACATTTGATGGTGATAGGTGGCAGCCCTCCTGCCCTATGTTAGTCTTCATTGGAGCAGCATAGGAAGACTATAGTGGGAAGAAGTCCCTAAGTAGTTGAGGAGCAGTTGTGAGTTGTTCACAAGCGAAGTTGTGAACAACTCAACTGGAGTCTTAATGTGTTGATGCGTTGAAGGAAGAACGGTCAACGAGAGAGCAGATTGGAGCCAAGATTCAGTGGCTAGATGGACTTGGCGCATTGATAGAGGAAGATGTTGCAGATGGGGTGTTGAAGGACCCGACAGATCTGTACAGGGTATGACCAAGACAGCGATGAGGAGCTCTACATCAGCTAGACGGTCTAAGTATCTTGCATTGGGTAGATTGGTGGTCATCACAACAGAGACCAAGCCCTAGTTGTTGTATTCGTGTGCCAGTGGATGTATGAGGGCCATCATCCCTGGTACGGGAGCCCTAGACTATTGTATTATTTAGGTTTATTAATATAACGAAGTTGGGTTGAAAATTTGTAAAAAGTTGTCTATATTTTGTGCACTAGTAGATTTATTGTTGCTTATAATTCATTGTGCAAAGTGGCTTCGTTGTGATTCTTGGTTTGGTATCGTTAGTGATTTAATATTCTATCCTAGAGACCAAGATAGTGGAAAAACAATAGAGAGGAGCAGTGGTACTCCATCACATTTCTATTGATGAGCATATGACATATATTCTTACCAAGGCTTTGTCGAAAGGGAAGTTCTTGGTCTTCAGAGAGCAGCTTGGACTGATGGATGTGACCCTCTTGGATAAGGGTCCCCGCTGATCGAGGACACTAAGCTATGCTCCTCCCCCCTGTTTGAGCTCTCAGGGTGAGGAATTGAGCCATAAGAGCTCCTATGGTTGAGGGATCTCTAGACAATAGGATGTGTGATCCTTGTCATTTATGGCAAGTTGGGCTATCCTGCCTATTGTCACTATAGGGTGTGCGTAATACTTGTCATTTATGACAAGTTGGGCAATCCTCCCCTACAATTGACAACGTATACCCCAGTATGCATCCCACCCACAAGATGGGCTTGCTGGGATTGCCATCCATTTGGCCAATGGATGAGGAGAGAATTCGGAGTGTGTGATCCTTACCTCTAGTAATTTGGGTATCCTATCCAAGTGAAAGCATGCAGGTGTTCTACCATTTGATTCTTGAGGGTCAAAGTGGGAATATCAATAGGGAATATGATGTGTGATCCTTGTCTCTCATGAGAAGTTGGGTTATCCTGCCTATTGTCCTTGGATATAGGGTGGTAGCTTGAGCTCCCCTATGATGATTCTTCTTCTTTAGATTCGAGAATGTTCAGCAGATGAGCAAAGATGAGATATGACATGATACAATAATGATGATGACAGGACTTTTGAGATGACATTCATGATACAACAATGATGATGATGACAGGACCAACAAAGAAGGCTGCATCTTTTGACTATTGATCAATCTAATTTGAAGGAGGTTTGACTGTTGATTGTTGACTGGTTAGGGTTGTTGTTGCTACAGTTGACTTTGACTAGAATTGTAGATTTGACTTGTTGACCAAATTTTACTTTTGTGCTCATCTTTGATTGGATATTAGTTAGTTGATTCTTAGATAGTCAAAGGTTTGACTTTGACTTTGACTCTTTGTTGAACATTTGATGATAATCTAATAGAAGAATTTTGAAAGGCTTTTCCCCCTTGTTGGGTTTTTCCTTGGTCTTTGACCAAATACAATGTCTCTCTTGTTTTTGGTTGTCTTCTATTGTGCATTGGTTTACTTTTTTATCTACAATTGCTTATTTTTGTTGGAAGATTGAATCATCTTGGATAAATTGATAGCTAATTGAAAGCAGAATTGATATAAGTGATTGTGTTAAGCATAGAACACTAGAAATTTAACAAATCATGGTGTTGCACTTCCCACCATAATGTGTCCTTTTCATCTGCTTATAATTTTGGGGATAATAAGCAGTGTTAAAATCTAATCGCATTCCCAAACCTTCAAACTATGTTTTCCAAAATTTTGATATGAACTTTGCATGTTTGTCAGATATGATCGCTTTCAACATATCATGCAATCTTAAATTTCCTTCATAAAAATTTTGGCAATATTAATTTCCTTGTGGGTTGACTTAAAGAAATAAAGTGATTAGCTTTGCTCAACTTGTCACACACGAACATAATTGCATCATGTTGCTTTGTTGTCCTTACTAATCTCGTGACAAAATCTAATGATATGATTTCCCACTTCCACTCTGTAAATAGCAAATATTACAACAAACTTCCAAGGTGTCTATGTTCAACCTTGACTTGCTATCACTAAATGCATTTGGAAATATATTTTGTAATTTTATTTTCCAACCCAAGGCAATAGCATTGTTTCCTTCTTGTCATGATCATTTTTTTATATCTAGATTGTCCCGAATAAGGCCTCTTATGGAGTTCGTCCATGATGAATCTTTTCAACTTTGCTAAACTTAGTATGTATGATCTATCCTAACTCCTTATAGATCAACCATCACAACCTTGTCCTAATGGCTTCTATTGTAGGCGATCTCTTAGTTGAATAAAATGCTCATTGCTATGTAAGGTTTCCTTTATATTAGTCTCTAGACCTAACTCACAATTGTTGGACTAAGTGACTCACTTGCATGGTTCTACTAAGTGTGTTTGCCACTCTGTTTTCCTCACCCTTTATACGTTTTATCTAGAAATCATACTCATTGATGAGAGCTAACCACCTAGCTTGCCTGGAATTCAAATGAGGTTGGTCAAACAGATACTTCAACCTACTATGATTTGTCATCAATGCAAATCATTGATTGATCAAGTAGTGTTGCCACATCTTCAACATGTGAATTATGGTTGCTATCTCCAGGTCGTAACATAGTTCCTTTCATGCTCTTTCAACTTCCCAGACTCATAACCTACACATGACCATCTTACATAACAACTCCACCAAATCCTTCTTTGAAAGTGCCTATCGACACCATGAAATCTATATCTGGGTCAACAATCTTCAGAATTAGTGCATTGGTAAGTAGATGTTTCAACTGTTGGAAATTTTCTTCACATTTTTCTAACTATACAAACTTCACTCAATTCCTCTACAACAAAGTTATCAAATGGTCAATCCTAAAGATTCCCTCAATGAATCTTCAATAATGCCCTTCTAATCCCATAAATGATCTTATATCTCTCACATTCTTCGATGTGGGCCAATCTAAGATGGCCTTGATCTTCTCTGGGTCAACCGCAATCCCTTGATCTGAAATGACATATCCCAATAAAGAATCTACTTTTGATAGAAATTGCATTTGCTAAATTTAGCATATAGTTAATGTACTCTCAAAACTTGTAACATTGTCCTCAAATGCTCTCCATGCTCCTCTTCCAACTTGGAGTAGATAAGAATGTCTTCAATAAAAACCAAAATAAACTTGTCCAAATATTTATTAAGAATGTTATTCAAACACATGAAGGTGGCTAGTGCATTGGTGAGTCCAAATGGCACCACCACAAACTCGTAATGACCATATCTTGGGTCTAATGTTGTATTATGGATGTCTTCATTCGTGATCCTAACTTGGTGATATTTGGATCTTAAATCAATCTTCGAAAATACAACAACCCCTCTTAATTGATCAAACAAGTCATTAATATAGGGTAATAAATACTTGTTCTTTACTGTGACCTTGTTCAATTGCATGTAGTCAATGTGCACTCTAAGGGTACCATCCTTTTTCATAAACAACATTGGTGCTCCCCAAGGAGATACACTTGGCCTGATATATATATATTTTTATACCATCTCTTTGCAATTGCATCTTCAACAATATCAACTCAAGGCTACTCATTTTATAAGGAATTTTTGGTTATAGTTGCAGCTCCTAGCATGAGATCGATTGAGAAATTAGTGCCTCATTTGGGAACCAATCTCGATCTCATTTGGTAACACATCCTTGAATTCTTGAAGTGATCTAATGGTCCTCAATCTTTGAATTCTTGTTCTCCATTGTCTCCAATACATGAATAGAATACATTTAACCTTCCTCGAAATGCTTTTTCAGCTGTAAGATTAAAACTTATCTTATGGAAATAGGCTATGAAATGTCTTTCACCATTCTTGACTTTCTATCGTCATCCATGCAAGCAAAAGTTTTATTGTAGTAGTTTATCGTAACTTTGTGTATATCTAACCAATACATGTCGATGGAAACATCATATAATCCTAGAGGCAAGATATTCAACATTGCCCATGTATGTAGGCCATTCACTTCTAAGGGGCATGCCTCTACTAATTTCGCTACTTACTTTTGGTTACTATAGCCAACAACAGTAACTAGGATTTCTTGTGCTTACATTTTTGAAGAACACAAGAATCAACAACTTGAGGTGCAATATATATTATAGCTACTAAGGATAGATCCTAAGTCAATTAAAATGGAAATAGATTGCTTGGAAATCTTACCTTAAACTTCCACCATCGATGCTTGGCGGTCTACTTGTCGATCCTCTACAAGAGTGAATCGTGAGGGAATGCTTCTTACTACATCATTGATTGTTCTACCTTCCTTAATGATGTAGACCATCTTGTTGTTGCCTTGCCTATGGGGACAATCTCGAAGTAAGTGCTCTTTTGCACATCCCCAATACTTTAACAGTACCTTCCACTATTCACCCACCTTCTCTTCCTTTGCTTCTATGGGCTTGGTGCCACTCTACATTGGATAATCCTGTTGGAACCTACTATGTTATGTACCCAAAACAAAATAACACAAAAACATAAGAAGAGATAGATCAATGCCTTGATAATAAGCCACTTCGAGGGGGAAACCTCCTTTTACATCACATAAATGAACAATTCTTGGATGATTCAAATGACAAGACCTTCTTGGTATATATAGGAGTCTAAAGGGTAAAACTATAATTAGGGCCTACATAACAATAATAATGTAAGGGCACAATAATAAAAATAACGGGCTTCTATGGGGCACAACAATAACAATATAGGGGCTACTCTAGTATTATAAGGACCTAACATGGGGTTACACTAGTATTATAGGGACCTAACATGCCCTTCTCCTTCAAAAAAGTGTTGTCCTCAATGCCTGAGTAGTTATGGATGTTTCTGTATAAAATACTCATCTTCCTGTGTAGAATCTTTAGCGGGTAAGTTCTTCCACTTAATGAGATACTCTTAAATTGATCGATTCTCTAACTGTCTGATTCTTGTTTAGTGATTGCTTTAGGCTCCAATATGATTTTTCCTCTCTCATCAAGTCCTGGAAAAATAGTTTGAACTGGGATCTTGTCACCTATAACCTTCTTTAAGCATGAAACATGGAAAAGTAGGTGTACTTGTGAAGATGTAGGCAACTCCAATTTGTATGTCATAGTACCAATCTTTTGCAACACCTTATAAGGACCATAATACTTGGGTGATAATTTATTATCCTTCTTAGCTTGCTTGACGGACATTTGTTTGTATGGTTGTAGCTGTAAAAATGCCCAATCATCCACATCAAAACTTCCTTCACCGTGATGTTGATCTTCTTCTTGTTTCATTCGATTCTGCGCCTAAGTCAGGTTATCCTTTAAGAGTTGAAAAACTTGTTGTTGATGCTCGATGTGATCTTCCATTGCTTGAACCTTAGATTTGTATCTTAGAGACTATGTAATCGACAGTGGATGAAATCCATAAAGCACCACAAATGGGGTCATTTTTGCTGCAGTATGGAAGAAGTGTTATACCACCATTCTTCCAGAGGTAACCACTTGACCCATTGTGTTTGCTTATCATGTACAAAGCAACGAAGATATCCTTCCAAACATTTGTTCACTATCCCAGTTTGCCCATCAAATTGAGATGATAAGATAAGCTATGAGCCAATTTGAGTATTGAGACAAGAAAATAATTATGTCCAAAAATTTCCAATGAAAATGGCTATGTTGCCAGGAAACGTGGGTTTGTGGACGAGGATGGGGATGGGTGCGTCACTTTTTGAAACAAGGTACGTGGGTTCGTCGAGGGTATATTATAAGTTATATATATTATATATTTTATAAATTATAATATATATAAATTATCAAGTTGACCTCCAAGAAATTCATTATTATCAGTCCCTCAGAGAATATTTCCAGTTAATATAATGCCCTCTTTCTACCAATCCTTTCATGAACAACAATTTAGCTTATATATTTATTGGACCTACCAACTACATCCTAGTAAACATTGAAGGCTAAGAATAGGGTTTGCACTGAAAATAACATAACATCCCTTCCAGTATGATTCTACCATATTTAGATAAAAGTATGGTACAACGATCTGGCTGCATTAACCTGACAATCTTTAAAACCCAACTTCAACTATAAAAATTTCATTATAGTGAATTGGTTAATTAAGGATGCATTAAAATTATTAAGTTATTTGTAAGCTACTCTTGGGCAGGAGGAGATTATCTTCTATTTGATATATCGTATGGATATCTGATACCCAAATCATTTGTTTGATACTGGAATTTTGAACTTCCATGAACTTATTCAACCCAGCGAGAAGACATTACGTGGAATGTGAGAAGAAAATGATTTTTGGACAAAGGAAAAACGTCGTCAAGGACCCCTCACGCACCCGTTTTCGGGGTTCACAAACCCATTTTGGGGGTTCGGCAAACCCGTTTACGCAAAAGAACCCAACCCAAAGATACTTAGTACCGGGTTCTTATGGGAAGTACCGGGTTCTTTCGGGTTATTTTGAGAGGTACCCGTTCCAGCACCCGGTTCTTGGGGACGTGAACCAGAGACGAGTTCGAGAACCCCATCCCCGGGTTCGCGAACCCGTGCAACACAGGAAAATGGGATCTCTGTCACTTACAGTAATCTTTGGGTTTTGAGAGGTACCGTTCCAGCACCTGGTTCTTGGGGACGGGAACCAGAGATGAGTTCGAGAACACCACCCCCGGGTTCGCGAACCCGTGCAACACAGGAAAATCAGGTCTCTGTCACTTACAGTAATCTTTGGGTTTCCATGTAGCTTTTGAACTATCTCCATGAATGCAGTAGCAACCGTACTAGATTTGAAAGGATGAGATAGTGCCAAAAAGTATGCACACTTGGTAAGTCTATTAACTCCCACCATGATGACACTCTTTCCTTTGAACTTGGGTAGGCCTATGATAAAATCCATTGAGGCCTCCTTACAATGCTAACTTGGAATGGCTAATGGTTGTAAAAGACCCGAGGTCTTAATTGTCTCAACCTTATTTTGTTGGCAAACCAAAAATTATGTCACAAACTTTTGAATAACAAATTTAAGGTCATCCCAAAAAAATTCCTTCTTGACCTTATGGTAAGTTTTTAAAAATCTTGAGTGCCCTCCTATAAGAGGTGTGAAATTTCAAAAGAATCTTTTATTTGAGTTGGGAGTTCTTACATAGACATAAGCCATCTTTGTACCACAATGAATCATTTTTCCACATAAATTTATTAGATGCATTGGGATCTTGCTGCAACATTTGAATGAGTGTCCACATATCCTTGTCATTCTTCCATTCATCTCTTTCTTCCATTATCCAATCGGGTTGGATAATAAAAATAACACAGAGCAATGCCTCCACATCGTCATCCTTTCTTGAGAGTGCATCTGCAACAACATTTTGCTTCTCTTTTTTGTAGATGATTTCAAAGTCATAACCCAACATCTTTTTGACCCATTTTTGTTGTTCTTCTTAAGAAAATCTTTGTTCCAAAAAGTATTTACGACTATCATGATTTGTTTTTACCTTGAAGTGTCTTCCGATTAGGTAAGGGCGTCATTTCTTCAGGGCATGTAGTATTGCTAGCATTTCCTTCTCATGAATAGGCTTGTGTAAATTATTTGCCTTGATTGAATGACTTTCAAAGGCAATGGGTCTTCCTTCTTGCATTAAAATAGCGGCAATGCCATTTTTTGAGGCATCACATTCCACAATAAAGGTTTTTATGAATTCTGGTGCAACTAAGACTGGAGCTCAAGAAATTGCCTCTTTAAGATGTTTGAAGGCCTTAGTTGCTTATGGAGTCCAAGAAAATGCATCTTTCTTCTCCAACGTTGTTAGAGGTGTTGTTATTTTCCTATAATCCTTAACAAACTTGCGATAATACCTTGTCAACCTGAGAAATCCTTGAAGATGCCTTAAGGTTGTGGGGATGTCCCATTCCTTGATGGCTTTAATTTTGTCAGGGTCTACTTTAGCACCCTCATGAGATACAATATGACCCAAATATTCCACCTCCTGTAACGCAGAGAAACATTTGTGCTCGAGAATGCAGTAGGGCGGCTATTAATTCAATTCTCCTTAACCTTAATAACTGCTTGTGAACTTTATTTATCTTCTTATGTTTCTTTATTAGAACTTTTTATCAAACAATTATCAAGAACAAAAACAGTAAAGATAATGGACACAAGAAGAAGGCTCCAAGCCAGGGCAAACCACTCTAAGAGGAAAACCCAGAAAGAATGTCTTCTCTTTTTATATAATCTGCTCCAAATGAGAAAACCAACACCCAAAACCCTAGACCAAGTCCTCCTCCAAGCACCAAGTCAGCCCTCTAAGAATCTCTTCCAATTAGGTCAAAGATCACCCAAGTCAACAAAGGTCAATTCCTCTTCATCCAGCGTCCATCTTCAACTTCAACCCCCAGCTTCAAGTCTGCCACTTCGACTGGCAATATTCTGCCTTGTAAAAGCTACAGAAACCCTAATTCTGGCAAGTGTCAACCTTCCAAGAACTTTTTCCTCAAGCGAGACAGTGTCTTCACAGTCAACGAGAGTCAAAGCTATGTCAAGACAATATTTTGACTCTCCTGCGACTAGGATCTGAAATTTTCGACCTCCTGCAACTTGAACCTGTAGTAACCCTAACCCCTCGCACATGTGGATAAAAATAGGGCCCAAAAACAGATTTTTCTTGCTCTTCTTGACTTCTTCTTGCTTCCTTGTCCTTTGCTCTAGTTTTCTCGGTGTTCCTTGCTTTAGATCGAACTTCTTGCTTGAGATGATCGAATTGGTGCCAAATGAGGTCGAAACCGCTTCTATTTATTGGCTTTCCATGATGTCGAATAGCCTCTTCTAGGCCAACTTGTCACTTGTACGATTGACTTGTGCTTGGAAGCTCATAGGACTTTTTAGACTCAAAATCAATATATTTTACATGCTACAACTTGCCCAATAGGATCTTATACAAATGATAAGGACTCTTTTGGCTTAAGAAAAATATTCTTTTGACATGACAAACCCTAGGAGCATGAAATGCATGCTTGACCTAGATGACCAATAAAATGAAGCATGAAACCCATGCTTAAAAATAATATTTTTTCTTTCTTCTTTTTCTCGTAACATAAGATATACATATTGACATGAGTACAATGACAAGTATGAAGACCAAAACTAGTTACATTTTCCAACACTCCCTCTTAACTACGGAGGTATTCATAATTGTACAACCGGTACAAGGTTATTCTCAAACTAAAGAGTTCTCATAAGAAGAGTTGGATTGGTAAGCCATCTTTAAGCATCAACATCGTGACCATCATTGTCAACATAGTAAGCCCTTAACTTGACAAGCTCTTCTTATATTAGAGCATAATGTTGGGAGGTTTTATGTGAGATACCACACTAACTCTTCAAGGTACATACACCATCCGGATGTTCACTAAGTATGTCCTTTCATTACTATTCTTATATTCGATTACCCATCCTTAAAAAAAAAATTGTCCTCTTTGACCACTCTTGTCTTGGATACCTGTCCAATCCTCAAAGGGTGTCAGTCAACAAGAACGCTTCCTATCTGGATCCTTTATCCTCAAGGAGATCACAGATGCTTATCTAATCCTTCATTCTCCCTACCATGGCCTTCACTTAGACTTACGGTTGTTAGTCCTTGCTTAGTGCATGACACTTGATAGAAGAGAATACAATGTCCATCATCACTCCCTCCCAACCAGAGAGGATATCCTCATTCCCACTTAATCACGGAATAGATACTTGCTCCTATTTAAGGAGACTTCTTACTCCCTCTAAAACATATAGGAGATTCCTTCACTTCCTTTCAATTTGGAAGTTATAACCACAGGGTCTTTAGCTTGTCTTTATAAGAGTATCAGCTACCAGTTCTTCATGGAGATAGTTGCATGGATCCTTCTTTCCTTTGTATCTCATCATATTGCATTTCTTTCTTCCTAGATGTTGTGAAGCCATCTTCTTTCTTTAATCTTGTGATAGGTATTAGGCCATCAACCTTTCATATCACTTTCCTCTAGTCATCATCAATGAAAGCATTATATTGAGCTTTATCTTCTAAACATGAAAGTGATCATCAGGTTATTTTTTCATACTACTACCTATCAATCCCAAGATGATAATATAAACATCTTGACTACAAAACCATTCACTCAATTCATATGTTCTTTGAATCGAGTTCAATACCAACAGTTGGACTTTCCTCAACTTGAAACATCCTTCTAGGTAGGAAAACAATATGTCAATCACATAACCAATATCAAAAATCAAGATTAGACTTACCTTATGATGGCGCCTTTCATCAAAGTATTTTCTTACTTGAATCCTTTGAGATCAACATCCTTTCGCATGATCCATCTCCATATTGTACAAGATTCTTTCTCCATGCATTCGTTTTAATCAGAGTGCCCATGGATCGAACTTGATTATCAAGCTACAATATCTTCCTTGGAGTATCTTCTGGACACTATATTTGATGTTGATCAATATTGTTATTTTTATGTCATGCAATCTTGTGTGAGAGTCTTGATCTCTAGCCATTTCAAAGCATATCAAATTTCTTTGCTTCTAATACAATCATCTAGCCATCCTTTCTTGAATGAGCCTGCTTCTTTTATTTGTCGAAGATAGGTTTATTTTCCCAAGAAGACAAAGACTTTGATTATGCCTTTCATACTGCAACTTGATCATCTGCATTCCTTCATCCTTCAAGAGTATAGTTTCCATACTAGATGGAATATATACCAGTCATGTCATAATGCTCTTTTCCAAGAACCTTCCAAAATGATCATTCTTATGGGATCTTGATGATCCCTCTTTGAAAAATGATTACCTCTAACATTATGTTAGAAAATGATTGGATTGACTATAATATGAAATATGATCCCATTCTTCTTATTTTTGTAAGCTAGATGATTCCTACCAAAGCAACTTGATCATGTAGACTCTAATTCTTTTACTATCACATGCTTCTATCTATGATGCCATGCTTTTACAAAAATCAAGACTCTTCTAAAGTATACAACAATGCATGCTACTCCACTTTCTACTTAATAAAAGAAAGACAAATTACATAAAGAACCTAGTATAGACGGAGCTTCCTTCAATAGTAAATATCCTTGGGATCTTCTCTTTTCGGCTTCTTCTTAGGTTCTCCCTTTTCTTCAGCTATGTGAGCTTTTCACTTCTTTCCTTTCTTTTGTTGTTCATCTTGTTTGGACAATCCCTCTTAAAGTGTCCATACTCATTGCATTCAAAACATTGAATCTTGGACATGTTTGGTTTTCCTTTGGACTTTCCAAACTTCCCTTTCTTCATCTTCTTGGTCTTTGCAATAAACGCTTGAGACCTTTCATTTGATTTAGTATCATCCTTTACCTTTATCCTAGATTCTTCCAAGATACATTGAGCTCACAACTCATAAAAAATAGTAGTATTCTTCTTAGAGTAGATACTAGTTGCAAAAATGCTTCAATAAGGAGGCAAAACATTTAATAAACAAATAGTCATTTCAGAGTCGGAAATAGTTTCCCCAAGACCTTGCAACTGGTCTCTTATTTGTGAGATCTTCATAAGGTAAGTGGTCATGTCTTCATCCTTTGCTTCCTTATTCTATATAGTTGATTTCTCAAGGAAATATTTTGACCTAATGTACTTATATAGTACAACTTAACCAACTTATCATAGATATATTTGGATGTCTTTAAATCAACAACAAAGGGAACAAGATAATCCTTAATGGATTCAACAATGATCCTTTGTGCTCTTACTTCTCCCTTCTTGTATTTTGCTAACTCTTGAGTTTTCTCTTTATCTGGTACAACCACTTCACCAAAGACATATTCCATGACTTCATTTTCTATGAGTGCCAAATCAATTCTCTTCTTCCATGTTGGGAAGTTTGCTGATCCAAAAAGCTTGTTGCTTTCCTTGCAAAATATAGCCATATGATCTATAGATTGAGACATTGAAGACAATATAATACTTACTTGTCAACCAAGAGTCGTCATTCTTGATGATGACTCCAACTATCTTGATGCTTTCAAGACCTTCAAGGAGACTTCAAAGATGCCCTAGAATGATGACTTCTAGGATACCTTCAATAATGTCTTCAAACAATTTCAAAGAGTGGATGATGATATCAAGACTCTTCAATGCTTACTTTTCTTCAAGATGGAGTGCACAAGAGAGCCTTCAACAAGAGCTTGTCCTTCCTTCTTTTAATGAGAGCTTGATACTTCTTTGATATGATGAAATCCTTGATGTAGTAACCTTCCTTCTACGTTAATAGGTCTTCTTTCTTCTTTCCATATGTCCTTTTTGCAAATGATTCCTCTTGACAAACAATCACTTCAAGATGATCTTCCAACTGCCTTCTCTTTGTTCACCTTAGCTCTGATACAATGTTGGAGAATGTGGTAGGGCATCTATTAATTCAATTATCCTTAACCTTAATAACTGTTTGTGAACTTTATTTATCTCCTTATGTTCCTTTATTAGATTTTTTCATCAAAAAAATATCAAGAACAAAAATAGTAAAGATAATGGACATAAGAAGTAGGCTCCAAGCCAGGGAAAAATCCCTTTAAGGGGAAACCTATAAATAATCTCTTCTCTTCTCATAGAATCTGCTCCAAATGAGAAAACCAACACCCAAAACCCTAGACCAAGTCCTCCTCCAGGTACCAAGTCAGCGCTCCAAGAATCTCTTCCAATTAGGTCAAAGATCACCCAAGTCAATAGAGGCCAATTCTTCTTCAACCAGCTTCCAGCTTCAACTTTGGCCCCCAGCTTCAAGTTTGCCACTTCGACCTACAATCTTCGACCCTATAAAAGTTGTAGAAACCCTAATTTTAGCATGTGTCAACCTTCCAAGAACTTTTTCCTCAAGCGAGACAATGTCTTCAAATTCAACGAGAGTCAAAGCTATGTCAAGATAATATTTCAACCCTCCTGCAACTAGGATCTGAAATTTTGGCCTCCTACAACTCGAACTTGCAGTAACCCTAATCCTTCACACATGTGGATAGAAACAGGGCCCGTTACCAGAGTTTTATTGCTCTTCTTGACTTCCTCTTGCTTCCTTGACCTTTGCTCTTGTTCAAAAGTGTAACTAGGTTCGGTCTTCATAATGACATGTAATTGTGACTTTTGTAAATGATGTAATGAAGAAAATAAAATTATTTTTGTGAACCTTGCTTCATGGGTTTCATGAGCAAGTGATATTATTTTAGTTGGCTCCCACTGAGAGCATTAGGATTTGTCATGTAAAGTCAAAGAATTAATGTCATGTATGAAGAGCTCTTCTTGAGCATGTGTCAATGTATAAAAGTCTACAACATGTTTGGAAAGCCCTCCAACGACAAGCATTAATTCTCCTTTGGTTGTCGGCCTCAACATGCATATGAAACTCATGTCGGCTCAGCCTATATGGAGACACATCTATTCGAGATGTCATTTCGGCTTAATATATGGACTAACCACTATAAATAGGCATCTCGTCCTATTCCACAGAGACAAAATTTTCAGTGACATATCTCTGAGATTTCGAATGGGTTGGACAGTGAGAGTTTGAATCTCCTCCTCTGAAATGAGCTCAGATCACTCTGAGATTCGATGGATAAACACAGTCGACAGTTCGAAGGTTATCTCAGGAAGAAGCTTGGTCATGGGTACACATAATCTCTGTGGAATCGCGGAGATCAAAATGCAGATCACAGTGGAATAATGGTTCAGTGAAATGTTGTGAAACCAGCTCCAAAAATAGAAGAAAAGAGATATCAACGCCTTAGAAATAAGCCACTTCAAGGGGGAAACCTCCAATACATTACATAAATGAACAATTCTTGGATGATACAATTTACAAAACCTCCTTTCTATATATAGGAGTCCATGGGGCCATAATGTAATCCTAGTGGGCCACAATGTAATCCTAGCCGACCTAACAATAGTAATTTAAGGGCACAATAATAACAAAATGGGGGTTACAATGGTACAATAATAACAATAAGGGGTTTACACTAACAATAATAAGGGGCTATACTAGTGATATAGGGACCTAACATGCCCCTCTCCTTCAAAAAAGTGTTGTCCTCAACACTTGAGTAGCTCCGGGTGCTTCTGTATAAAATTCTCATCCTCCCATGTAGAATCTTCGGTGGGTAAGTTCTTCCACTTGATGAGATACTCTGAAATTGATCGATTCCGTAGCTATCGAGTTCTTGTTTCCATGACCGCTTCAAGTTCCAATATGATTTTTTCTTCCTCATCAAGTTCTGGAAATATTGTTTGAACTGGAAGATTTTCACCTATAACCTTCTTTAAGCATGAAACATGGAAAACTGGATGTACTCGCGAAGAAGCAGGAAGCTCCAATTTGTATGCCATAGTACCATTCTTTTGCAACACCTTGTAAGGACCATAGTACTTTGGCGATAATTTATTATCCTTCTTTGCTTGCTTGAGGGACATTTGTTTGTATGGTTGTAGCCGTAAAAATACCCAATCTCCTCCATCAAAACTTCTCTCGCTACGATGTTGATCTGCCTGTTGTTTCATTCGATTTTGTGCCAAATTCAGGTTATCCTTTAAGAGTTGGAGAACTTCTTGCTGATGCTCGATGTGATCTTCAACTGCTTGAACCTTCGAATTTTCCCTTAAAGATGATGTGATGGATGGTGGATGATAACCATAAAGTGCCATAAATGGGGTCATTTTTGCTGCAGTATGGAAGGAAGTGTTATACCACCATTCAGCAAGAGGTAACCACTTGACCCATTGTGTTTGTTTATCAGATACAAAACAACGAAGATATCCTTCCAAACATTTATTTACTATCTCAGTTTGACCATCAGATTGAGGACGATAAGATGAGCTATGAGCTAATTGAGTACCCAAACAAGAAAATAACTCCGTCCAAAAATTTCCAGTAAAAATGGGATCTCTGTCGCTCACAATAACCCTTGGGTTTCCATGTAACTTTTGAATTGTGTCCATAAATGTAGTAGCAACTGTACTTGCTTTAAATGGATGAGATAATGCACAAAAGTGTGCATACTTGGTAAGTCTATCAACTACCACCATGATGACACTCTTTCCTTCGGACTTAGGTAAACCCATGATAAAATCCATTGAAATCTCCTCCCAACGTTGACTTGGAATGGATAAAGGTTGTAGAAGTCCCGGGGTCTTAATTGTTTCCACTTTATTCTGCTGGCAAACCAAACATTCCGCCACAAACTTTTGAATATCAGATTTAAGGCCATCCCAAAAAAATTCTTTCTTCACCCTGTGGTAAGTTTTTAAAAATCCTGAGTGTCCTCCTAAAGGAGAAGTGTGCAATTCCAGAAGAATCTTTTGTTTATTTGAGAATTCTTACAAAGATATAAGCGATCTTTGTACCATAAGGAATCATTTTTCCAACTAAATGTATCAGATGTACTAGGATCTTGCTGCAGCTTTTGAATGAGTGTCCATACATCTTTGTCCTTCTTCCATTCATCTCTTGCTTCAGTTATCCAATCTGGTTGGATAATAGAAATGGCACAAAGCAATGCTTCCACCTCTTCCTTCTTTCTTGAGAGTGCATCTGCAACAACATTAAGCTTTCCTTTTTTGTAGATTATTTCAAAGTCATAACCCAACATCTTTGTGACCCATTTTTGCTGCTCTTCTGAAGATATTTTTTGTTCCAAAAAGTGTTTAAGACTATCATGATCAGTTTTTACCTTGAAGTGTCTTCCCATTAGGTAAGTTCGCCATTTCTTTAGTGCATGCAGTAGTGCTAACATTTCCTTCTCATAAATATGGGTTTATAAATGCATAGCTGATTTACATTTCTGTGATGGGTCTTCCTTCATAGCATTAAAATGACATAAATTCAACTTTAAAAATTTTCTTTGGTCCCCCCGACAAAGTTTTTGTAGTCAAGCATGTAGCCTCTCAAAGGGCAGAGATACCTAATTTATTATACATACAAAGATCACTGTAAAAGCTGCTATTTTACTTAAAGAGTCCACAGAGAGGTAAATCTTTATTCAATATTGTTAAAGGGTGGCCTCTCTCTTGGATGTTTTAGCCTGAACTGGAGTGTGTGTGTTTTTTTTGGGGATCTACTTTTAGCCTTTGGTTGTAGAGTTTATTCATATTAATATAATTTTTATTTTATTAAGGATACATATTTTATAATGAGTTGGCTGGTCACTATATTCCCTCTTTGTCAGAAAGCATTGCAGTCTCTCTCTTTTTTATATTGTTTCTCCTGCAATAGTTTGAGCACCCTGTCAACATGTTCAACTTGATCCTTCCAAGACCTGCTGTAGATTAGTATATCATCAAAAAATACTAGCACAAATTTTCTAAGGAAGGGTTTGAAAATGGAATTCATCAACCCCTGAAATGTAGAAGGTGCATTGGTAAGGCCAAAAGGCATGACCAAAAATTCATAATGACCCTCATGAGTTCGAAATGTTGTTTTTGGAATATCTTCGGTCTTCATTCTAATTTGATGATATCCTGAACGAAGATCCAACTTGGTAAAATAAATTGCTCCATGTAATTCATCCAATAATTCATCAATCACAGGAATAGGAAATTTATCTTTAATGGTGAGCTTATTGAGCTCCCTATAATCCGAACACATTCGCCATGATCCATCCTTCTTGTGTACCAATACTACAGGAGCAGAGAAAGAACTTTGACTAGGTTGAATTATACCTGCCTCTAACATTTCTTCAATCATACATTCAATTTCTCTCTTTTGGACGTAAGGATATCTGTAAGGCTTGATGTTTGGAGGAACACTTCCTGGAATCAAATGAATAGCATGATCATGATCACGAATAGGTGGGAGTCCTTTGGGAGTTTCAAACACCTTGGAATGATTGTCCAAGACTTGTTGGAGATCTGCGGAAATAGATGATTTTGATGTCGGAACTTCTAGTGAGCATAATTGTGCAATTACGCCTCGTTGTTCTTTCTTTAGAAGCTTTGTCATGACATTAGAGCTTATTATCCTTCCCGGCTTCCCTTCAATACCCCGTAATTCGACTTCCTTTCCTTCTGAGAAAAATTTCAAGAAAAGTTCTTGAAAATTAAAAGCTACCGTCCCCAAAGATTGTAACCATTGTACTCCTAGTACAACATCAGCACCTCCCATAGGAATGGAAAGCATTGGACTAGTCAATACATATTCCCCCATGGTTAGCTTGATATTATGGCATTTTCCAGAGCAATTTTTAGTTCCTCCATTTGCAACCATCACTTGACATTCTGGTGCTGGGTATAGGAAACAATTTAATTCCTTGGCTACCTTATAATGAATAAAATTATGGGTGCTACCTGAATCAATCAACACTATTACCTTTTTCTTTTTGATATGTCCTTCTATCTTGAGAGTTTGAGGAGTGGTAATTCCTGCCAATGCATTACACGATATGGTCGGACTCATTTCTTCCTCTTACAGGGCTGGTTCCTGGTGTATATCCTCTTCTTCCTCTTCACAATCTATGTAAAATAATTTCTTCTCAGCACACTTATGACCTTTAGTGTATTTGCTATCACAACTGTAGCAAAGCCCTTTTGCTCTTTTTTCTTCCAATTGTTGTGGTGTCAGCCTTGTAGGTTGTGGAAATCTAGGCGTAGCCACACTTCCTTCTTTATAGAATTGAATGGTAGGCTTCCTTGTTGCCATAATTTTACATTCAACTTTTCTTGCCAACCTGAATGCCTTCTCCAATGAATCAGGTTCCAGAACGCGAACTTCATGTTGAATGTTATCCTTTAAAGTGCCTATGAAGAGATCAATCCTGTGTTCCTCTGGAATATCAGTTACCCATATATTCAATTTTTGGAAGTCCTCAATGTGCTGCCCCACTAAACCCTTTTGTTTGAGATTTATCAATTGGCTAAAGAAGGTGTTGCTCTTTGTATCCTCATAATGTGCTATCATTTCCTCAGTAAAAATTGACCAAGTGACAATTTTTTTACGGGAGCAAAGCCATTGATACCATACAAATGTATTTTGTTCTAAATGTAAAGTTGCAATGCGTACCTTTTGTGTGTTTTGCACGTTATGGAGATCAAAATATTGCTCCATCTGTAGTATCCATGTTACAGGATCCTTTCCACCAAACTTCCTCATATCCATTTTTGGAATATGGTGGTTCTTCCCACCAACATTAGAGTTTATGAAGTCACGATTAACATTTATTTTGTTCTCATCATGAGTTTCCTCTACTATCTTTTCACCATTAGGAAACATTTCTTGTATCAACTTTGTCAAACCTTCCATGTCTGCGTTTAGATCATTCTTCATGTTTTCCATGCTGTCTTTCATTTTTTCATCGATCTTAGCTTCCATGTCATCCATCTTAGATTCCATGCCATCTATCTTAGATTCCACGCCTTTCTTCAAACCATCCATCTTCGCTTCCACGCCTTTCTTCAAAACATCCATTTCATTTTTTGTTGCTCTTTGCGAGAGCGAAATTTGGTGCAGTTTCTCTTGTAATTTTGATAGATCATGTTGCAATTCTTCATCTTCATGAGTCATAGTAGAGCCTTCAGAAGGCTTAATGGGTGTGAATTATTTTTACGGGGCATTTTTTTTAAACCCAATACTGATAAATATTCTATAATATGCCCTTGGAATCAATTCAAATTGATTCTTCAAACAAGACTTATGCAATTCGTAAAAAAAATACACACATTTTTCTTGATTTTGAGGAGCTCGATATTGAAATTGGATTATCTTTGTGATTGAGGCTCTTCAATATCTAAAATTGGGCACTGAAGTAGCCTTCTGAATTATCTTTCGAATGCCACAAGTCTGACTTGATTTGGATTCTCCAAGGCAAAGTTATGTCCAATCTCCCACAATGACCTAATTATGGACTGGTTCAGTAGAGCGAACTTGTATGACTTGCCTCGTGTCACTGTTTCGTCTTTTAGCTCTGAAATTGATAGCAAAGAAACTACAGTCCATGTACTTGCGACCACTTTTTACGGCACTCCAATTTGATGCTCAGAGAGAGAGAGTTATGAAGATTTTCCCACGATCACCTCTTTGAGATGAAATTCAGGAGCCTGAAAAAGCACTACCTTCCACAGATCATATCTCCGAAAATATTGCGAACCAAGCTCTGAAATTTTGCGACGAGTTTCCTCAGGATTTCAGCTTCGTGCCCTAAAAATTTCAGATTCTGAACCTTCATAGAAAAAAAGTTATAGCGCAAATGCCACGATGACATGTTTAGATTAAATTGAGGAGCCTGCAAAAAGACCTAACTTCCACAGATCATATCTCCAAAAATATTGCGAACCAAACTCTTAAATTTTTTGACGATGTTCCTCAGGATTTCGGCTTCGCACCCTATGAATTTCAGCTTTTGAAACTTCGTAGAAAAAAAAGTTATAGTGAAAATGCCACGATGACCTGTTTGGAGCAGCGAAACCCTAGAATCCAAACCTCTGATACCAAATGTTGTGAAACTAGCTCCAAAAATAGAAGAAAAGAGATATCAACGCCTTAGAAATAAGCCACTTCGAGGGAGCAACCTCCAATACATTACATGAATGAACAATTCTTGGATGATACAAATTACAAAACCTCCTTTCTATATATAGGAGTCCATGGGGCCATAATGTAATCCTAGTGGGGCCACAATGTAATCCTAGCCAACTTAACAATAATAATTTAAGGGCACAATAATAACAATAAGGGGGTTACACTAACAACAATAAGGGACTATACTAGTAATATAGGGACCTAACAGAAATGATGACATACTCAGTAAGATGATGATCTTTATGCTAAAAAATTGTTGTGGTACAGTAGCTCGGTGGTATGATAATATAATGTTGTGATACTCTTGGTACTACCTCAGTCTTGGTGGAGGTCTCGGTGCTAAAAGAGAAACACTATCACAACACCAAAAGGTCATGATTATGTCTCGGTGCCATAAGGTCAAAGCAAGGGAGGAATCAAGAAGAAAATAGGTGCAATTAAGAGATCTAGTGTCTTGGTCTTGGAGTGGCTACTAGGTCAAGGGTCTTGGTCTTGGTATTCGTCAATTGGAATCTCTATAAGAAGAATTTGTGCAAGTTTTCCTCTCAAGGGGTGAGGGGTTTTGGCATTGGCTCATAGCCTACATGTTGTGTCTCGTCTATTTATGTTTATGCATTGGTTACTGTTTGATGAAGAAGAACACTAATAAACTTAAGTAAAGAGAATATCCTAATATAATGAAGTAAAAAATACTCACAAGCAGTTACAAAGGAAGAGAAATCACCTAACTAATAATGCCCTAGATTTCTCAACAACTCTAGCTTTCTTAGTGTTCCTTGCTTTAGATCGAGCTTCTTGCTTGAGATGATCGAATTAATGCCAAATGAGATCGAGGTTGTTGAAGAATGTAACTAGGTTCAGTCTTCATGAAATGTATTTATCAAAAGAACGAAAAAGAAATTATTATTATTATTATTATGACTTATTAAAGCATGGGTTTCATGCGAAGTAGGAGAAGAAGACAAGGAGTTGTAGGATCGAAGTTTCTAGGGCACTTATCTCTCCCACGTGTGGAATTTTTGGGCTACTGCAACTAGGTTGAAGTACCGCATCAAGGCCGAAATTCTACTATTGCTTCTAGGTCAAATTATTGTTTCAGGATCGAAGTGTTGCCTCAGATCAGGATCGAAGTACTGCTTCCAAGTCAAAGTGTTGCACCTAGGTCGAAGATCAATTGTTGCTGCTAGTTGATGCTAGGTTGAAGTTACTGTTGCTACTAGGTCGAAGTTACTGTTGCCACTAGGTCGAAGTTTCTGCTGCATCAAAATGTTGTTGTTGCTACTATTATTCTAGGTCGAAGATATTGCTAGAAGGTTGTCATTTGCAGAAGAACGAAAGGGTTGGCCTGGTGATTAGAGGAAGTCTGTGTCTAGGTCAAGAAGTCTTGGATTATCTCGTGAAACTATAGAAAGAAGAGTTGTTGATTGGGTTTTCCCTAAAGTGGGGTTTTTCTTTGGTTATCCGCCTACATCTGGTGTCCCCGATCTTTATATGGTTTTCATAATTTCTTGATGAACTAAAAGAAGAACACAAAAGATAATAAGTAAATAAGAATTACATTAGTAATTATCAAGTATAAGAAAATATTTCTACCTTTCTGATTTTCTAAGATGGTTTTAGAGCTAAGGTGAAGAAGAAAGAAAAAGGCAGTTTGAAGATCTATTGAACGGAGACTAAGGAATCTCAAGAAGTTGAACAAGGAATCATCAAAGGAGATCATATAAGGAAAGAAGCTTACTATTTCCAAGGACAATGTCTAACGCAATAAAGGAAGAGAACAAACTAGAAGGAGCATCAAACTACAGGTCTTGGAAGAAAAGGATTGACCTCATCCTTGAAAAGAATAAAGTCTTGGATCTAATCAAAGGGAAAGTAAAGAAACCTACAGAAGGATCCAGTGATGCAGATAAAGCAAAGTTTAGAGAGTCAGAGATATTGGCTATGAGCCTAATGGTATAAGGCATAAATAATAGTTGCCTCATACATTTTCAATATAGACTCTGCTCAAGAAATGTATGAAGCTCCATCAAAATTGTTTACTATCAAGAACATTGGTCAAGTGGCAAGTCTTAAGAATGAACTAAGGACCACAAAAATGGCAAAGGATGACACTGTGGCTTCTAACTTTGTAAGGATAGCTAGAATTAGAGATGACCTTCAAGCCATAGATGAGGTAGTACCGAAAAAATAACAAGTGATTGCTACATTATTGGGACTGCCACCTACTTGGAGAGTTTTTGCTTCAAGGATCAACAGCTGGAGAGAAACTCCTTCATTTGAGGAATTATGGAATGCTTTCAACCAAGAAGAGATGTGAATTTCATTAGTAACCAACAAAGAAGAAGAGAAAATTTTAAATGGTTACTCCGCTCATCACAAGAAAGGAAACTTCAAGAAATTTAAACTGCCAAGAAGGAAAGTAGATCTATCCAAGATAGAATGCTATTAGTGTCACAAAATGGGTCACTATAAGAGTGAGTGTCCTGACAATTTGAAGAATAAGAAGAGGAACAGGGATCAAGCAAATGTTGTCGAAGAAGGATCTCCAAAGAGGAAAAAGTTGGGAGAATTTGAAGTCAAGAACCTATTTACTAGGAACTCTACATCCTCTACTCCAAGTTTTGATGGTTTTCATTTATGATTTGATTTCTAGTATTTATAGGTTTCACATGATTTGGAAAACCATTTTTGAATTTTTTTTCTAAGATTATAGGTATCCCTCAAGATTGGATTAAGAGGGAGCCCTCACCATTTTCCAAAGATAAGTATCTTACTCCTTGTATTACCTTTCATATTTGGTTTCCCTTATCTAGGTATACTAGATGCTAATTACATTTCTTTTATATTTTTCTTTCTTTAGGAAAGCATGCTGATCTGGTTAAGAATTATGAAGAAGGCCTCACAAGACAAATCATTGGAATTACAAGGTTTGTTAAGAAACAAAGGTATGCCTTAGACTATAAGCTTTGTTCTCTTCATGATAAAGGTATATTCATTATTTTTGGTAATCTATTCTACATTACTAACATTGTTGTGTCTAGCTCTCTTGAATCATAAAGATTCTTGATCGAGTGATTAATCTTTAGATAAATCTACGCTCCTCATATCTTTGATCATTCTTGTAGAACCCTCAAAGGTTCTCTGTAAAACCCTAACTTAAGGGTATATCGATAATAATGTGAGAAACCCTAGCCTACTTAGGGTTATTGGTGAACTCTAAGAAAATGTTATTTTTGATGTTTGAAGTTCTTGATGATAATGCCATGTTTGGGGTTTTGGTATGGTTATGGAAACCCTAATCTGTTAGGGTTGAATGGTGATGTCTGAAATCCCAAAACTTTGAGGTTTCCGTAAATTAGGGTTTGTTGTGTTATGTATTGAAACCCTAGATATTTAGGGTTTGGTAGGGTTTATAAGCAAGACCCTTATTTTAGATGATGTCCTAGGAATGAAATCCTAGGTATATGTTTGTCTATTTGATCAAGTTTTTTATATGTCTAACCTTAATGTGTTTGTGTCATTGTGTTTGCTTGATATATGTTGTTATAATATGCTTGGGCATGATTATGAAGTCCTAGATATGTATGTGTTGACCTAATTATTGATGGTCATAAGTCCTGGGGTTTGTAATTAAGCCCTAATCGAAGTTTGATATTCTAGGATGACATTGTTTAACCTTGATGATGAATCTAGGGTTTACAACAAACCCTAGTAGAAGATAGTCATGTTGCTGAAACTTTAAATTGAGTTGTGATTGGTTTTGATTGTTGAAGCTTAATGGCTCATGTATGAAATCTAGGATTTGCACTAAATCCTTGTAGGAAGTCTAACACATTCTAAGATTGTTAGATGCATTGTCGAAGTGTACTTGTTTGAATTGTTTCTAGGGTTTTCAATATGAAGAATTTGTCATATCGTTGAAAGAAATATTAAAGCCCTAGATATAATTGATATCTTGATTGAGCTTTTGATGTGATTTAGGGTTGCAACAAAAACCCAGGCAAGAAGTTGAAATATAAAAGTATGTGTCTCTTGTTGATTATGACTAAAGTTAGTGCCTAAAGTCTAATGCTTCCATCATTGTATGATTCTGATAAGGTTAACTTCATGCTTCTCTGAATTTGGTTGTACTTGCTATCTAAGTTGTGTAGGTACATAATCTTCAAGATGGTGAAGATGTTTGTAAGGTTGATTTGATTGATAAACATGATGAAGAAAAATATATGAATAATGATGGTCAAGATGACTCTGATAAGAAGGGTGGAAGCCGTGATTCACTTATGTTATACAAGTTGATCTCCCTAAGTTAAGAGGGAGCCTAGATAGAATAAATCTCCCTAAGTTGAGAGAGAGGGCATATTATAGTCATGATGGATACCTTGAAAGAAGAAACTGGAGAATGCATTTTGAGGTGTTGTTGAAAGAAGGAAAACAGGATGTGGTTGTAGAATATGTTGCTACATGTGTAGTAGGAAAGGAAACTATATGGTTGAGGAATCTTTTGTCAAGATTCGTTTCGAAGTCTCTAAGTCCCACTGTAATAAAATTGAGAAGCAACATCAAGATGTCTTAAAGATCCCGGAGGCTTGTGTTTACTTATGAGTATTTGAAAGTTTGATACTGATTGGGGTTGTGTTTGTATAGGAAATCTCTCGGAGGTTTGATAGCATGTTTTACATGCTGGTTACTGATCAGTTTGATCAGGAGAGAATTGTTGTTACCGATCAGTTTGATCGGGAGAGATTTGTTACCGATCTGTTTGATCAGGGAGGATTTGCTACCGATTGGAATAATCAGGAGTATTGAGGCTTATGTGTGCTACACATTTCCTAGGAGGACATTTCGTTGGCACTATGTGTTGATGTTTGGATCCCAAAGTAGGGAGGGTGGCATTGGTCATAGAGCTCTGACCTCGGATACGCACCTGGTCCCTGGGTTGATGGTTAGCAAGTAAGCCTAATGGTACCTAGAGAGGCTGAAATCTTTAGTCCATCTTAGTCCCACCCGGATAGATTTCCCTAGTTAGGAATCTAATTTGTCGCACCATGAATGCCTAAATTGTTTAAGGACCTTGGATAGATTGCCCTGGTCAGGAATCTAGTCAATGTCATTGCGGTGCCTAAACTCTTCATGGTTCATGTGTTTTGATATCTTCCTTGTACTTGTATATATATGTGTCATTATGAATACCTCCCTAGTTAAGAGGGAGTGTTGAAGAATATAACTAGGTCCGGTTTTCATGAAATGTATTTATCAAAAGAAAGAAATTATTATTATGACTTATTAAAGCATGGGTTTAATGCTTGGCTCATCATGTTTTAGGTCAAAGTCCCCATTGAGGACTTCTAGGATTTATATTGAGTCATTAGAGTCATTGTACATTTAATAAGGCCCTTCTTGAGCTTTTGAATCATGTAAAAATAATTCTTTTTGAGTCAAAAATGAATTTTGTCACCTCCACACCAGGTCGGCCCTTACCAGTTCAAGTCGGCCTACAAGAAGGGAATTTGAACCCCAGAAAAGGGTATATATAAGAGCAGTTTGATTCATTTGAGAATCCATCACTCACACAAGTTCGATCTCCATGAAGAGGCAGTGAAAAAGTGCGAAGTTGGAGAAGAAGACAAGGAGTTGCAGGATCGAAGTTTCTAGGGCACTTACCTCTCCCATGCATGGAATTTCTGGGCTACTGCAACTAGGTCGAAGTATAGCATCATGGTCGAAATTTTGCTACTACTTCTAGGTTGAAATACTATTTCAGGATCGAAGTGTTGCCTCAGGTCAGGATCAAAGTACTGCTTCCAAGTCAAAGTGTTGCACCTAGGTTGAAGATCATTTGTTTTTCCCAGTTGATGCTAGGTCGAAGTTACTGCTGCTACTAGGTCAAAGTTTCTACTGCATCGAAGTATTGTTGTTGCTGTTGCTATTCTAGGTCGAAGATAGTGTTGGAAGGTTGTCATTTGCAGAAGAAGGAAAGGGCTGACCTGGTGATTGGAGGAAGTTTGTGTCTAGGTCAAGAAGTCTTGGATTGTCTCGTGAAACTATAGAAGGAAGAGTTGTTGACTAGGTTTTCCCCTAGAGTGGGGTTTTTCCTTGGCTGTCCGCCTACATTCAGTGTCCCTAATATTTATATGGTTTTGATAATTGCTTGATGAACTAAAAGAACACAAAAGATAATAAGTAAATAAGAATTACAAAAGTAATTATCAAGTATAAGAAAAATTTTCTGCCTTTCTAATTTTCTAATAGAAGCTACTTCTATTTATAGGCTTTCCATGAGGTCGAATAGCCTCTTCTAGGCCAACTTATCACTTGTAGGGCCTACTTGTGCTTGGAGGATCATAGGACTTTCTAGCCTCAAAATCAATATTTTTTACATGTTACAACTTGCCCAATAGGGTCTTATACAAATGATAAAGACTCTTTTGAATTAAGAAAAATATTCTTTTGGCATGACAAACCCTAGGAGCATGAAACTCATGCTTAAAAATAATATTTTTCTTTCTTCTTTTTCTTGTAACATAAGATATACATATTGACATGAGTACAATGACAATTATGAAGACCGAAACTAGTTACGTTTTCCAACAATTTGGAGGGTTTTGCATACAGTTGCCTCTACAATAATTTGAGTACCTTGTCAACATGTTGAACATGATCTTCCCAAAACTTCTTGTAAATTAGCATATCGTCAAAAATAAAAACACAAATTTTCTAAGGGTTTGAGAGTGGAATTCATCAAACCTTGAAATGTGGAAGGTGTATTAATAAGGCCAAAAGGCATGACCAAAAATTCATAATGACCTTCATGAGTTTTGAATGTTATTTTCAGAATATCTTTTGTCTTCATTCTAATTTGATGATATCTTGAACGAAGATCCAACTAGGTGAAGTCAATTGCTCCATGTAATTCATCCAAAAATTCATCAATGATAGGAATGGGGAATTTATCTTTAATAGTGAGCTTGTTGAGATCTGTATAATCCGGACACATACGCCATGATCCATCTTTACTGTACACCAATACCATTGGAGAAGAGAAAAAACTTTGGCTAGGTTGAATTATACCAGCCTCTAGCATTTCTGCAACCATATGTTCAATTTCACTCTTTTGGGCATAGGGATATCTGTAAGGTCTAGGTGTTTGGTGGAACACTTCCTAGAATCAAGTGAAAAGCATGATCATGATCTTGAATAGGTGGGAGACCTTTGGGAGTATCAAATACCTTGGAAAAATTGCCAAGGGCTCTTTCGAGATCTAGACAAATGGATGACTTAGATGTTTGAACATCTAGTGAACATAATTATGCAATTACACCTTGTTGTCCCTTCTTCAAAAGATTTGTCATGACATTAGAGTTGATTATCTTACCAAGTCACCCTACAATACCCCTTAATTCAAATTCCTTTCCTTCCCAAAAAATTCCAAGAAAAGTTCTTGAAAATTAAAAGCTATGGACTCCAAAGATTGTAACCATTGGACTTCTAATACAACATCAACACCACCCATTGGAATGGAAATCATTGGACTATTCAATATATATTTCCCCATGGTTAGATTGATATTATGGCACTTCCCTGCACAATTTATAGTTTCTCCATTTGCAATCATCACTTGGAACTCTAGTGCTAGATATATAAATCAATTCAAATCCTTGGCTATCTTTCAATGAATAAAATTATGTGTACTACCTAAATCAATCAGCACTTTTTACCTTTTTCTTATTGATAAATCCTTCTATCTTGAGAGTTTAAGGAGTGGTAATTCCAGAAGCCAATGCATTACAAGATATTGTTGAATTGATTTCTTCTAGTTCAATCCCTTGAGCTAGTTCCTAGTGTATATCTTCTTCTTTTGATTTTTCTTGTTCCTTTTCTTCCTCCTCTTTGTTGGGAAATGCAATAGGGCAACTATTAATTCAATTTCTCCTTAACCTTAATAATTTCTTGTGAACTTTATTTATCTTCATATGTTTATTTATTAGATCTTCTTCATTAAACAATTATCAAGTGCAAAAAAAATAAAGACAATGGACACAGAAATCAAGCTCTTAGCCAGGGCAAAACCCCTCCAAGGGGAAAACCTAGAAAATATCTTCTCTTCTTATAGAATTTGCTTCAAATGAGAAAACTAAGACCCAAACCGTAGACCAAGTCCTTCTTCAAGCACCAAGTCAACCCTCCAAGAAGCTCTTCCAATCAGGTCAGAAATCAACAAAGATAATAGTAGTCAATCTTGTTTCAAATAGCTTCCTGCTTCAACTTCGCCCTCTAGCTTCGACCTGCAACTTCAGCCCTAGCAGCTGTAGAAACCCTAGTTTCAACACGTGTCAGCTCTTCAAGAATACTTCCCTCAAACAAGCCAAGGTCTTCAAATTCAAACTAGATCAAAACGGAGTATTCAACTCTCCTGCAACTTGGATCTACAATTCAACCTCCTGCAATTCAGACTTGCAATTTTCAGCCTCTTGAAGTTGCGGAAACCCTAACCTTGCACCTGTGAGAAAATAAAGCCCAAAAACAAAAATTTCTTCATTCTTCTTGAGATCTTCTTGCCTTCTAGACCTTTGCACTTGCTTCCTTGATGCTATCAACTTCAAATTGAACTTCTTGATGATAGATATCAAATTGGTGCTAAATGAGGTCGATGTTGCTTCTATTTATACACATCTGTGGGGTTCAAATTCCTTCTTTTGGGCAGACTTGTAATTCCCTGGGCCAACTTGTGCTTGGAGGTTTCTAATACTTTCTAGACTCAAAATCAATATCTTTTACATGTTACATCTTGCCTAATAGGGTCTTATATAAATGATAAAGACTCTTTTGAATCAAGAAAAATATTCTTTTGACGTAACAAATTCTAGAAGCATGAAGAACAGACTTGGATGACCATCAAAATGTAGCATTAAATCCATGCTTAAAATAATATTTTATTTTTATTTTTCTTGTAACAGAAGATATACATAATGATTTGAGTACATTGACAATTATGAAGACCGAAACTAGTTACATTTTCCAACACTCCCTCTTAACTAGGGAGGTTTTCATAATTGTACACCCGGTAGAAGGTTATTCTCAAACTGAAGAGTCAGATTGGTAAGCCATCTTTAACCATTAACATCATGACCAACATTGTCAACATAGTAAGGCCTTAACTTGACAAGCTCTTTCTCATAAAAGAGCATAATGTCGTGAGGCTTTATGTGAGATACCACACTACCTCTACAAGGTACATACCCCATTTGAATGTTCACAAGGTATGTCTTTTTAGGACTATTCTTATCTTGGATTCCCAATCCTCAAAGAATATTGGTCCTCTACGACCACTCTTGTCTTGGATACCTGTACAATCCTTAAAGAGTGTCGGTCTATTTACAGTCTTGGATTCTTCTATCCTCAAGGAAATCACAGATGCTTATCCAGTTCTCCATCCACCACTCTCTCTCCATGGCTTTCACTTAGACTTACGGTTGTTAGTCCTGGTCAAGCACATGACACGTGAAGAAGAGAATACAAATGTGATACCCATCATCACTCCCTCTCAACTAGAGAGGAGATCTCATTCCCTTTAGATTAGGGAATTGAACCCTGTTCCTTTTCATACATTCAAGGAGACTCATTTTACTCCTAAAATATAGAGAAGATTCTTAACTTCCTTTTAATTGGGAAGTCATAGCCACAAGCTCTCTGGCTTGTCTTCATAGGTGTATCAGCTACCAACTCTTCATGGAGATAACTGGAAGGCTCCCTCTTTCCTTTTTGTATCTCATCATATTGAGTTTCCTTCTTCCGAGAGGTTGTGGAGCCATCTTCTTTCTTCAATCTGGTGACAGGATTCAGGCTATCAATCTTGCACATCACTTTCCTTTGATCATCATTAATGAAGGCATTATATTGAGCCTTGTCATATTTCAAGCTAGTCATAGCTCTCTCATGAAAGTGATTATTGTTGATGTAGGAACATGAACATCGGGTTATCTTCTTGCACTGCTACCTTTCAATCTCAAGGTGATGATGTGAACACCTTGACGACCTTCCAAGGATTGTCAAAACCATTTACTCAATTCGTATGTTCTTTGAATCGAGCTCATCACCACCATTGAACTTACCTCAACTGTCATCATGTATTCCTGCAATATCCTTATTATGATGGCCCCTTTCATCAAAATATTTGCATACTTGAGTCCTTTGAGATCAACATCCTTTCATATAATCTATCTGCACATTATGCATTCATTTTAATCAGAGTGCCCATGGATCGAGTTTGATTACCAAGCTACAATATATTCCTCGGAGTTGTCATTGTTAACTCCCTTTCTTTCTTCTAGAGACTATACTTGATGTTGATCAACATTGTCATATGTGATGTAATTTTGTGAGTCTTGATCTCCATTCATTCCAAATTATGTCAAATTTCTTCTTTCAAGCATTATGCAGCCATATGGAAGACTTACCAAGCACATTCATAACTAACTCTTCCTTAATGATTCTTGTAGATATGAACCATGCTCTAAGGAAGAATATGCAAACCTTTGCTTTCATAAAATCATCTAGCCTTCCTTTGAACGAGCTTGCTTCTTATACCTGTTAAAGATAGATTTCCCTTTCCAAGCAGATAAAAAATTTCATTATGCCTTTCATATTGCAACTTGACCGTTAGCATTCCTTCATCCTTTAGAAATATTATTTCCAATCTAGATGGAATATATACCAATGATAATGTTATTTCCATGAAACTTCCATAATGATGATTCTTATAGGATCTTGATGATCCCTCTTTGCAAAATGAATACCTCTAACATGTCGTCAGAAAAAAAAACTTGGATGAACTATAATATGCAATATGGTTCCAATCTTCTCATTCTCTTTAAACTAGATGATCTTTCCCAAAGCAAATTAAACAAGTAGATTTTAATCTTTCTACTATCATGTGCTTCTATCTATGATGCCATGCTTTTTACAAAGTCAAGACTCCTCTAGATTAATAATGCATGATACTTTGCTTTCTACTTAATAAAAGAAAGACAAAAATTCTTAAAGAACCTGATAGAGATGAGACTTCCTTTAATAATAGAGATCCTTGGGATCTGCGCCTTTCAACTTCTTCATAGGTTCTCCCCTTTCTTCATGTTATGCAACTAGATCACAAAAAAAAGATAATATAGATCAACGACTTGAAAATTAGCCTCTTTGAGGGGGCAACCTCCTTTACATCACATAAATGAACAATTCTTGGATGATACAAATGACAAGACCTCCTTTGTGTATATAGGAGTCTAAGGGGTCGCAATATAATCAAAGCCTACATAACAATAATAATGTAAGGACACAATAATAACAATATGGGGACGGTTACATGGGAAAAACAATAACAATAAGGGGGCTACACTAACAATAACAATAAGGAGGCTACCCTAGTATTGTAGGGACCTAAAATGCTCATCTCCTTCAAAAAAATGTTGTCCTTAACGCTTGAGTAGTTTTAGATGCTTCTGTATAAAATTCTCATCCTCCCATGTAGAATATTTAGTGGGTAAGTTCTTCCACTTAATGAGATACTCTGAAATTGATCGATTTCGTAGTTGTCGGGTTCTTGTTTCCGTGACCGCTTCAGGCTCCAATATAATTTTTCCTTCCTCGTCAAGTTTTGGCAATATTGTTTAAACTGAGAGCTTGTCACCAATAACCTTCTTTAAGCATGAAACATGGAAAACTAGGTATACTCAAGAAGATGTAGGAAGCTCCAATTTGTATGCCATAGTACCAATCTTTTGCAGCACTTTGTAAGGACCATAGTACTTGGGTGATAATTAATTATCCTTCTTAGCTTGCTTGAGGAACATTTGTTTATATGGTTATAGCCGTAAAAATACCCAGTCGCATATGTAAAAAGAAATTCACTACGATGCTGATCTGCCTGGTGTTTCATTCGATTATGCATCAGAGTGAGGTTGTCCTTTAAGATTTGGAGAAATTCTTGCTAATGCTTGATGTGATCTTCCACTGCTTGAACCTTAGAATTTTCTCTTAAAGATGATGTGACGGACGGTGGATGATATCCATAAAGTGCCATAAATGGGGTCATTTTGCTGCAGTATGGAAGTGTTATACCACCATTTAGCCAAAGGTAACCACTTGACCCATTGTGTTTGTTTATCATATTCAAATCAACAAAGATATCCTTCCAAACATTGGTTCACTATCTCAGTTTTCCCGTCAGATTGAGGATGATGATGTGGTGAACTAATTGAGTACCAAGACAAGAAAATAATTTCGTCCAAAAAAATCCAGTGAAAATGGGATATCTATCACTTACAATAATTTTTGGGTTTTCATGTAGCTTTTGAATTGTTTCCATAAATGAATTAGCGACTGTATTGGATTTAAAATGATGGGATAATGCACAAAAGTATGCATACTTGGTAATTCTATCAACTACCACCATGATGACACTTTTTCCTTCGGAATTGGGTTAACCTATGATAAAATCCATTGAGACCTCCTCTCAACACTGACTTCGAATGGCTAAAGGTTGTAACAGACCGGAGGTCTTAGTTGTTTCAACTTTATTTTGTCGATAAACCAAAAACATTCTGCCACAAAAATTTGAAAATCAGATTTAAGGTCATCCCAAAAAAAATCCTTCTTGACCCTATGGTATATCAGATTTAAGGTCATCCCAAAAAAATTCCTTCTTGACCTTGTGGTGTGTTTTTGAAAATCCTGAGTGCCCTCCTAAAAGAGAGGTGTGCAATTCCAAAAGAATTTTTTGTTTGAGATGGGAATTCTTACATAGATATAAGCGATCTTTGTACTGTAATGAGCCATTTTTCTAGATAAATGTATCTGATGTACTAGGATCTTGTTGCAACTTTTGAATGAATGTCCACACCTCTTCGTCATTCTTCTATTCCTCCCTTGCTTTATTTATCCAGTTAGGTTGGATAATCGAATGGCATAGAGCAATGCTTCCACGTCCTCATCCCTTCTTGAGAGTGCATCTGCAACAACATTTTGCTTCCTTTTTTTGTAGATGATTTCAAAGTCATAACCCAACATCTTAGTGACCCATTTTTGTCACTCTTCCGAAGATAACCTTTGTTACAAAAACTATTTAAGACTATCATGATTTGTTTTTACCTTGAAGTGTCTTCCCATTAGGTAAGGGTGTCATTGTTTCAGGGCTTGTATATTGCCAACATTTCCTTCTCATAAATATGTTTCTGTAAATACTTTCCCTTGATTGGACGACTTTCAAAAGCAATGGGTCTTCCTTCTTGAATTAAAACAACACCGATTCCATTTCCTAAGGCATCACATTCCACCATAAAGGTTTTTGTGAAGTTGGGAGTAGCTAAAATTGGAGCTTGGGACATTGCCTCTTTAAGATGTTCAAAGGACTTAGTTGCTTCTGGAGTCCAAAAAAATGCATATTTCTTCAGTAATGTTGTTAGAGGTGTTGTTATTTTCCCATAATTATTAACAAACTTGCGATAATACCCTGTTAGCCCGAGAAATCCTCGAAGATGCTTTAGGGTTGTGGGAATTTTCCATTCCTTAATGGCTTTAATTTTGTTAGGATCTACCTTAACACCCTCATGAGATACAATATGTCCCTAATATTCCACCTCCTGTACCCCAAAGAAACATTTGGACGTTTTTGCATACAATTGTTTCTCCTCCAATAGTTTGAGCACCCTGTCAACATGATCCTTCCAATACTTGTTGTAGATTAGTATATCATCAAAAAATAATAGCACAATTTTTCTAAGGAAGGGTTTGAAAATGGAATTCATCAAACCTTGAAATGTGGAAGGTGCATTAGTAAGGCCAAAAGGCATGACCAAAAATTCATAATGACCTTCATGAGTTCTAAATGTTGTTTTCAGAATATTTTTAGTCTTCATTCTAATTTGATGATATCTTGAACAAAGATCCAACTTGGTGAAGTAAATTGCTCCATATAATTCATTCAACAATTCATCAATGATAAGGATGGGAAATTTTTCTTTACTAGTGAGATTATTGAGCTCCCTATAATCAGGACACATACGCCATGATCCATCCTTCTTGTGTACCAATACTACTGGAGCAGAGAAATAACTTTGGTTAGGTTGAATTATACTTGCCTCTAGCATTTCGGCAACCATACGTTCAATTTCACTCTTTTGGGCATGGGCTATTTGTAAGGTCTAATGTTTGGAGGAACGCTTCCTGGAATCAAGTGAATAGCATGATCATGATAAAAAATAGGTGGGAGGCCTTTGGGAGTCTCAAATATTTTAGAATGATTGTCTAAGATTCTTTGGAGATCTAGAGAAACAGATGATTTCGGTGTTTGAACATCTAGTGAGCATAATTGTGCAATTATGCCACGTCGTTCTTTCTTTAAAAGCTTTGTCATGCCATTAGAGCTTATTATCTTCCCCGATTTCCCTGCGATGCCCCTTAATTCAATTTCCTTTACTTCCCATGAAAATTTCAAGAAAAGTTCTTGAAAATTAAAATCTATTGTCCCCAAAAATTGTAACCATTGGACTCCTAATACAACATCAGCACCACCCATTGGAATGGAAAGCATTGGACTATTCAATACATATTTCCCTATGGTTAGATTGATATTATGACACTTCCCTGAGCAATTTATCCATTTGCAACCATCACTTGATACTCTGGTGCTGGATATAGAAAGTGATTCAATTCCTTGGCTATCTTACAATGAATAAAATTGTGGGTACTACCAAAATTGATTAGCATTATTACCCTTTTTTTCTTGATAAATCCTTCTATTTTGAGGGTTTGAGGAGTGGTAATTCTTGCCAATGCATTACAAGATATAGTCGGATTCATTTCTTTTTTCTATGGGGTTGGTTCCTGGTGTATATCCTCTTCTTTTGTTGTTTCTAGTTCATTTTCTTCCTCCTCTTCACAATCTATGTAAAATAATTTCTTCTCGGAACACTTATGACCCTTAGTGTATTTGTTATCACAACTATAACAAAGCCCTTTTGCTTTTTTTTTCTCCAGTTGTTGCGGTCTCAAACTTGTACGTTATGGGAAGCTAGGAGAAGGAACTCTTCCATCTTTATAGTTGTGAGTAATAGACTCCCTTGTTACCATAATTTTTCTTTCAAATTTTCTTGCCACCTTGAATGCCTTCTCTAGTGAATCAGGTTCCCAAAGGCGAACCTCATGTTGAATGTTATCCTTGTTGGAAATATTGAGAGGGGGGGTGAATCAGTATTTATTTTCAATTGTTATTTTTACTAGTTAGATCACTTATATTTAGAACAAAATATGAACAATAAGAATAAATACTTTTATTAATCTCTTTTTTACAATAAATCAAGTACAAAATATGTGTAGGGCTCCAACCCTAAATGAAGACACCAATATTCAATCTCCCAAGCTCCAACCTGCATTTTTCCAGGCACCGACTTGGACTTCCCAAGGCTCCAACCTTGTTGACTTTGAGGCACCAACCCTATCTGTGGTACAGGCTCCAACCTGGTTTCTTGAGGACTCCTATCCTCTAGGGCTCGAACCCTGTCTTCCAAGGCACCAACCTTGTCTCTATGAGGCTCCAACCTCCTGCTTCAATTTGTCAAGATAGTTTAGTAATTATTCACGACTCCTAATATCTTCTTCAACGAGCCCTATCAATCTCCAACAATGCCTTCACTTAGTCTCCACGTCACTTCATCAATGACAACCTTGTTCTTCACATGAAGGTGTCTCAACTGTCCTTCATGGTACCCAACCAAAGATCTTCAAGTTACCTCATGATGGCTAATGCATCATGGTCTTCAACATTATCTCCAATATTTTCAAGGTGTCTTCAATTGGCAGCCCAAGTCCTGCGCCTGCTTTAAGCCTCTTCAAGGGCTTCTTCAAGAAATTCTCAAGGGAGTCTTCGCAATGCCTGCCCAACAAGGTATTTCTCCACAAGCTCTTCAATAGGTACTCTAAGATATCTTCAAGGTTTCTTCACTACGTTGCACCAAGCCTGCTCTAGAGACTGCTTCAAGGTATGTTCTTCGAAACTTTCTTCGAGGATGTTCCAAGATGTCTCAAGGTGTCTTGCTTCAATAGATCTTCAACGAATTCTCCTTCAACTTTATCAATGGAGAGCTCAATGTTATTTGAGAGAACTTTAACTCAACCTTGTATTCCAGCAATTGTTCTCAAGAAATGCCAATTTGTCAACCACGAGTCCAAGCAAAGAACCTTCAACAAGTTTTTTAATCATGCCACCAATGTGATCTTAATATGGTGGAGATGCCAACCAATTTTTGAGCATCCACGAGATTAGACTGCAGTCCGAATTCTACACCAGTGAAGAAGTCTAAGTGTCTGTGTCAGATTAGATCCTAGCCTCCGAGTTTTTACAAGTCTGAAATAGCATTTGTCAAGGGTCTGAGACACTGTATGTTTCCCATAGGCAATCAATAGATAGTTGTTACAGCAAGATCAAGACACTTTAAGAATTACAGGGGTCTGAGTCATTATAGTGCACTACAGTCTGAGCTACTGATGAATTACAGAGTCCGAAATTGATCTCCATAGTCACAGTGCGAGGTCCCTTTTTGTGCCACCTGTTCATCCCATAGGATGACAACTCAATTTAGAGGGTAGTCAAGTCATTTCAGAGGTTGAAGTGTTGTACGGTGGTAGGTTATAATGTGGTAGCTCTAAAGCAGTCACGAAATTTGTGCACCAGTGCTTGTAGTTTAGACTTCCTAGTTGTCTGTGATGTTTGGATCCTTGCCTGCTTCAGATGGTAAATAATCTTGCCCTTAACCCAATCAAAAGATTCTAGAATTGCTTCCTTAGTGTTGTTCCTCGCAGTGTTGTCCCTTGACCGAAATTTGGTGAGAGAAAATCACAGACGGTTCTTGCATTTATATGAATTCGACACTGGAATGAAGGGACATGTCCTTTGGAATTAAGGCCAACTTATATGCCTGAGGGTAGGTCGAGTTACAATAGAATATATATTTTTACCTTAAAATTTCATTTTCTCTTCAACCACCGGGAGTTTGAGGGCAAGTAAGGGTTTGTTAGAAATAGGGAAAAATCCTCTTTAAGATGGTCTAAGACTCATTGTGATTGGATGCCTCCAAGATGTCCAAATTTATTTTTCTTTGTGACTGTTCTTGAAATTTTTAGTGCAGACCATGAGATGATTGTTTTGGAATTTTTGTGCAATGCTTGATTCTTTATGGATAAGGATATAGGGACTAGAATTTAAGGGCTTTTCCATAAGAGCTTCAAAGTAGTCTTCCAACCATCATCCATATCATCAAATGTGTTATCACGAGGTCTTCCAACTATGTCATCATATGTCATCAAGTATAGTGTAGTTATTCATGTCATCATAGGCACATGATAGGCACTTAGGATTTACATCAATCTTTAGAGCATTATGGGCATCTTAGACTTCTTTCTTTAGAGTAAGGACATCATCATGATTTTAGGCTTTATCTTCAAGAGCAAGGATATCATAATCCCACAACAAGGATAGTTCTAGGGCTTGTATATTATACACATAATTGACACTCAAAGACTAGATCACTATGAGCATCAATCTTCATGTTTAGAGCATCATTAATGGCTTGACATCTTCATAAAGTAAGAGCAACCTTAACATCTTCCTTAATGGCATCCTTAGTACCTAGGGATTGCATGAGGTTCATTGACATCACAAGAATATTTTCCATCTCCAATAATGCCACATTGACATCAATGACAACCTTGACCAACAATCCTTTAACGTCCCTATGAAGACATCAATCCTATGCTCCTCTGGAATATCATTTACCTTGATATTCAATCTTTGGAAGTCTTCGATGTGCTTCGCCATTGAACCCTTTTGTTTGAGATTTATCAATTGGCTAAAGAAAGTATTGCTCTTTGTATCCTCATAATGTGATACCAATTCTTTCACAAAAATTATCCAAGTGACAATTGAGTTACGAGAACAAAGTCATCTAGATTCTATACCACACAAATAGATTTTGTTTTATATGCAAAGATGCAATGTGTACCTTTTGTGTGTGCGGTACATCATGTAGATCAAAGAATTGCTCCATTTGTAGTATCCATGTTTTCGGATCCTTGCCATCAAACTTCCTCATATCTATCTTTGGAATGTGTTGGGTCTTAAACCCAATGTTGGAGTCTCTAAAATCATATTTCATATTCCTTTTGTCCTCATCTTGATTTTCATGGAGTACATTGTCACCACTCGGAAGCATTTCTTGTAACAACTTTGTCAAACCTTCCTTCAAACCTTCCATGTCTGCTTTTAAACCATTCTTCAAATATTCCATGGTGTCTTTCATTTTTGCTTCTATACCATCTATCTTAGCTTCCAGTTCATTTTTTGTTACTCTTTGCGAGAGCGAAATTTGTTGCACTTGGTCTCGTAATTTTGATATATCATATTGCATTTCTTCCTCTTCATGTGTCATAGTAGAGCTTTCTGGTTGCTTACTAGGTGTGTCCTTTTCTTTGTTTTAAGGCATTATGGGATCAAATAAAGATATATATATGCTTCACTATGCCCTTTGAATAAATTCAAACTGATTTTTCAAACAAAAGTTATGCAAAATAAATAAATAAATAAATACATTTTTCTTGCTTTTTAGGAGCTCGATATTGAAACTCTTGTATATCTGTACTTTCAACTCTCCAAGGTCTGAAATTTCGTCCTATGGTAGCCCTCTGAGTCTTCTTTCCAACTCCACAAGTCAAACTGAGATTGGAGTATTCAAGGTAAAGTTATGCCCAATCTCCCACGATGACCTGATTATGGACTGGTTTAGTGGAGCAAACTTCTATGGAATGCCACGTGTCATGGTTTCAACCTTCAGCCCTGAAAATGATACACAAAAAACTGCAGTCTGTGCACTTTCAGTAACTTTTTACGAAATTCAAATCCGATACTTGTAGAGAAAGTTATGACAATTTTCCCTAGGTCATTTGTTTGAGACTAAATTCTGGAGCCTGCAAAAACCCTAAATCCTTCAAACCATATCTCAGAAAATATAGCAAAACAAGATTTGAAATTTCTACATGACATTCACCAAGATTTCGGCTCCACGTGGTCGAAATTTCAGCTTCTGAAGCCTCGTAGAAAAAAATATTATAGCGAAAATGCCAAGATGACCTTTTTGAAACAGTGAAACCTTAGAATCCAAAGCTCTGATACCAAATGTTATGCAACCAAATCACAAACAGAAGAAAATATAGATCAATGACTTGAAATTTAGCCTCTTCGAGGGGGTGTTGAAATATGTAACTAGGTTTGGTCTTCATAATGACATATGTAATCATGTTTTTTAATGTATTTAATGAAAAGAGAAAAATAAATTTATTATTCTTCTTCTTGAGGCATGGGTTTTATGCTCAAGGGAAATTTATTTTTAGGTTAAGCACCCATTGAGCGCTTTCTAGATTTGTCATAAAGTCAATTGAGTCGTTGTCATGTATCGAAGACCCATTTGGGCATGTTACATATTGTAAAGAAAATTTATGAGTCAAAAGACCCTCCAAGACCTCGTCATGGCACAAAGATCAAGTCAGCCTACATGAAGGGACAAGTCAGCCTATAGATAGCAATTTGTACCCCTAAAAAGCCTATATATAAGAAGGAACTCTACCTCATTTGGACACACTCTCAAGCAAGTTCGATGTCCTCAAGATAGAAGTTGGAAAAGGATGAATAAGAAGAACAAGATCGAAGTTTTGGGCCTCTCTCTCTCTTTCTTGTTAAGGTTTTTATAGTTACTGGGCAAGACGAAATTATTTAGTTGCAACGAAGTTGTGAAGCTCCAAGGTTGAAGCTATGAAGCTGCTTCTAGGTTGAAGTTGTGAAGTTGCAAGGTCAAAGCTGTGAAGTTGCATCAAGATCGAAGTTGTAGGTTGAAGTTACAGAAATTGTTGTTGGGGGTCGAAGTTGCTGGAAGGTCGAAGTTTGTTGCTGGAAATTGTGAAAATCAAGAAGGAAGGTTGACTTGGTCTTAGAGGAGTCTTGGTCAAGGGTCATAGGTCTTGGAATTCATCAATTGAAGTTCTATAAGAAGAGAAGAATTCTTGTGGGTTTTCCTCTCAGTTGGAGAGGTTTTGGCTCTGGTTGATCGCCTATATCTTGTGTCCTTTGTCTCATTGTTCTTTATGATTTGGTAGTTGTTTGATGATAGATAACACTAATAATAACAAAGGAAAGGAAGAAGTTAATCAAGTAAAGTAAAAATACATCACAAGCAATTATCAAAGCAAGAGAAAGCACCTACACTTGCTGCCCCTAGATTTCTCAATATGGTACCAGAGCTAAGGTGACAAGACAAGGAAAGGTAGATTAAAGGGCACTCAAGGGCCGAAGCACTAGAAGATCATCAAGAGCATCAATCATCAAGAAGATAAAAGGATCGAAGTAATTTTGGGTTTGTTTTTGGCTATTCTTGTTCACATGTGCGAGGAGATTAGGACTCATTTGTTGCAGCAAAAACCGAATTATTACAATCACCTGAGGTCAAAAACAAGTGAAATACAAGCCATCTTGCAAGCCAAGTTGCAAAAGAAGAAGCCTCTATCCAAGTGAAGAAGAGAGAAGCGTAAAATCTATGTCTTTCTCCCACACGTGTAGAAACTAGGGTTTCTGCAGTGGTCGAAAATTGCAGTCAGAAATTGCAGGGGTCGAAAAAGAGTTCAAAGAAGAAGTTGCAACTACTGAAAGGAAAATTTGACTGAAGTTGACTTTGAGAAAGGGAAGCTCATCAAGGAGAAAGGCATTATCATCATCAAGGAACCAAGGTGATCTCCCTTTCTTTGAAGGATCACTTTTGAAGGAAGGCATCTTCATCAAGAAGACATCTTCTATTATCAACATCATCATCAAAATCAAGAAGGCATCCAATTGAAGATATTGTTTGTCATCAAGGAGTATCTTCACAAGTAAGTATCTTTATGTCCACATCTGAATCTATCAAAATGACTTCATTTTGCAAGGAAAGCAACAAATTGGTTGGGTCATCAACTTTCTTGCATGGAAGAAGAGGATAGATTTGATCCTCATAGAAAATGAAGTTGTTGATCATGTTAAGGGTTCAATCACTAAACCTCCAAAGGAAAAATCTCAAGCTCTAACGAAGTACATGAAAGGGGAAGTAAGGGCTCAAAGGATCCTTATAGAATCCATCAAAGATCCCCTCATACCATATGTATCAAAGTTGGAGACATAAAAAGAAATATACGAAAATCTAGTAGAATTGTTCTTCGTAAGTACTACTGGAGAAGTGATATCATTAAGACAAGAAATCTACATGATGAAGATATCAAAGGAAGATGGAATAGCCTCATACTTTATGAGGCTATCAGAAATAAGAGACCAACTACAAGAATTGGGAGAAATAATGTCCGATAAAGAAATTACCACCATAGTGCTCAATGCACTACTAGAGGAATGGGGCAACATTACATCAAGCATCTACAGAAAGAAGGAAGCTACCCCATTCAATGAACTTTGGTCATTGTGTAAGATTGAAGAAACCAGGTTAAAGGCAAAAAGTGATGTGGGATCAAACAAACAAGTTCAAGCATTTGCTGCCATGGCAAAGAGAAAAGTAAAGTTTGGGAAGTTTGATCCTCAAAAAAAGAAGAATATCAAAGATCCAATGCTATGGTTGTCAAGAATATGGGTATTACAATAGAGATTGTCTGAAACCCAAGAAGGACAATAAGAGGAAAGAAATAAATGAGGCTCATATCACTGAAGAAGTGGAAGAACCTGATGAGAAGAAATCCCAAGGGATAGATCTTAACTATTAGGTTTTCTCCAATACATAGCTAGGAGAAGTGGGAAGTGAATAGACCTCCACCATGGCATTCAAGATGAAAAACATTATGACGAGATGCATCTTAGTAGAAGATGCGATCATACTAGAAGCATATCGTTGAAGCAATAACTCATGATATCATTAGAAAAGCTTGAAAGAATAGTTGAAGAAGAAGTTTACATGGATGTAGCAGTCATCACATAAAGGAAGTAGCTCTTGGTAACCTCACTGAAGCATGTGTACTGCATATGGGTTAAAGAAATTCATCTAGCATAGAGTTCATCATACATCATCATCATTAGGAAGGAGCATTTGTGGGATGAGGATAATCAAGATCCTCCGTTGGAATCTTCATTAGAAGGTTCACCTTTCTTGGAAGAAGCAAGTGTCTCACCAAAAATTCCTCCTTGTATGGCATTCATTGTTTGGAAGAATGATGGTATGGTGACAAAGGAGTGTAACATGTCAAGATGGTTGAAGTACTCTCAATCAAGGAAAGGAAGTTGTCGAAGGAAGTCTAGATGGCCAAAAGGAGAAAAGAGATATGTATGCATATGTTTGATAGATTAAGCCATGTCATTGTATAGTTGCAAATAGCATGGGTAAATACTCTACCTCATGAGAATGATCAAGGGAAAGGGATCTCTTCCATTGAAAAGATGCATGAAGGCATGATTCACATATTGCAAAGTTGAAATCAACATAATATGTCCTCCTATGGAATATGAGGTGGTTGACAAAGATGAAGGAACTATAGATGGAAGTTCTTGGGGAGCAATATGTGAAGAAAGAAGAGATCATGAAAGATGCAACTATGGTTACGTAGAAAAGGAAATCAACATTTGATGACTAAAAGAATTGGCCATGACATCTCCATAGAAAAGGTATGAAGACCCTGATAAGGTTTGTAAAGAAATGAGACCCTTGACATTGAAAGTCTTGGAGATGTACTTATTGTTAAAATTTGGGTACAAGAGGACAAGTGGTACCCTAAGGCTTTGATCTTTGGCCTAGGGAAAAGTGTCCAATTTATTTGTACTCTTCTCCTAAAGTGACTTTATAAGTGGTAAAGTCAATCTAATTTAAAAGTGACTTTATAAGTGATAAAGTTACATTCTAAATTTAAAGTGAATTTATTAAAGTCAATGAAAAATTAGAAAGTGAAAAAGTGACTATGGAAATAAACGACTAAATGGGTCTTTATTTAAGTGGGTGAGTTAAAAAATAGAAAGTGAGAATTAAATGCACATTTATTCTCATCCCTAGATTTAAATGAATCTCAGCCATTAGATCTTAGGGTTACCCAAAAGGTCATTTAGGGTAAAAGGAGAGGAGAGGAAAAGATCAATTCAGTCTTTCATGAGCTATTGAGAGAAAGAGAAGGAGAGCAAGGAGAAAAATTTCTGAGAAGTGAGAAGTTGAAGGAGAGCAACATCTTTGGCACGCATCTCAAGGAGATATTTTAGCAGTCCATACAACAACATTTATTGGGCACATTTACCAAGGTAGAATCCGTACAACAGTTTTGAGCATAGATTTTGAGGAAGAGAAAGGCACAAAAATCGAGGTGAAAGGACAACATACTAGAGACACGAATTTCGAGGCTGCTAGGCACGTTTTTCGAGTAGTTGGGCATGGATTTCGAGGAGAAAGTACAACTGTACTTTTCTATACAACAGTACGGCCTTTCTGTGGAATTCTGGGCATGTTTTTCGAGGAGTCTGTACAACATTTAATGTTGTTATTTTCTGCTGTAATTTTCTGTTGTTGTTGGCACATTTTCCAAGGCAGAATATAAGCACGAAAATCGAGATCAGTCTCTATTTGTGGTTGCTGGAATTTTTATTGTGTTTTCAGTTTCTCTGTAACAACATTTTTCAGAAATAAAGAAGAACTCTCAAACTAGTTTTCCCCAAGAGTTGTAGGGGGTTTTTCCAAGGTCACATTGATAAAAAATCACTGTGTTATTTTCTGTGTGTGGCTGTCATATTTTACTGTGTTTTATTTCTGCATTTTCCAGCAGTTGTGAAATCTCCAAATTTGTGTTTTCAGAAATTTTTGTCATTTCCATATTTTAGTATTTACGTCATGCTTGGATTTAAAACTGTATGCATGGAGTGATAAGGAAAACTAATAACCAGAGTGGGGGTTGAAATTTTTACATGGTATCAGAGCTTGGTTGGTTGAAAAGTGCAGTTTGGGACAACAAAGTGAAAATCACAGCAAACTGATTTTTACACAGAAAACTGAACCTTTACCACAGATTTGAAAATTTCAGTTTGTTAGGACATCAAGCATGTCTTTGGGTTTGAGGGTTGAAGATAAGTTGGATGGGCAGAGCAACTACAGTGCATGGAGGGAGAGAATTCAGAGCATCTTTGAGGAAGCATAAGTCTTGGGCATTATGGTACATACCACACAGCACCCAGTAGCAGTACCTGCTGACCCTGTACAATTGGCAGAGTTTAACAAAAAGAATGCTAAGTCAAAAAGACTGATTCTGGATGGAGTTAAAGATCATGTCATTCCTCATGTGAGAGGAAAGACTTATGCACATGAGATGTGGACAGCCTTGACCAGTCTCTACCAGAGCTCAAATGAAAACAGGAAAATGGTCCTAAGGGAGACACTGAAGGCCATTAAAATGGCTAAGACTGATAGTGCTACAACATACCTCACAAAGATCACTTCAATGAGAGATGAGTTGGCAGTCATAGGAGAGACCATAGCACCCACTGAGTTGGTGAGGATGGCCTTGAATGCTCTTCCCAAGACTTGAGAGAGTTTTGTGGATGGCATTGTTGCACGTGAGAACCTTCCTAGATGGGAGAGTTTGTGGGATGATTGCATTCAGAATGAGATCAGAAAGAACCATCTTGGGGTAGCCAAACAGGTGGAGGAGGATGACACTGTGGCATTGTTGGCAAGATGAAAGAAGGGAAAAAGAAAGAAGCAAGCTTCCACCAGTGGAGGTGGAGGCAAAGGCAAAGATAAAGGTAAGCAGCAGAACAAAGAGAAGGACTATTCCAAAATCAAGTGTTGGAATTGTCAGAAGTTGGGACACTGTGCAGTTATGTGTCCAGAGAAGAAGAACAAGAAGGGAAAGGAGAAAACCATGGCAGCTTCTGCAGAGATAGAGGGCTTCTCAGAGAGCTTTGATCGGGAGTTTGGGTTCATAGCTTTTGAGGCCACTAGTGCAGGATCACCTGCCATACAGGTTCAGAGGGAGTGTGCACTCTCCACTACTAGCAGAGCATCTTCTAGCATTTGGTATGTTGACAGTGAGGCTTCTCGTCATATGACAGGAGTCAGGGAGTACTTCTCAGAGCTTTCAGAGAGTGATACTGATATGGAGGTAGTACTTGGTGATGACAACATCATTAGAGCAGTCGGTGTGGGGACATTGACATTTGATAGGGAACCCAAACCTCCGTTGAAAGTGTCAGATGTTCTATATGTGCCTGAAATGAAGAAGAACATGATATTCGTCTCAGCACTTGAGGACAGAGGGTATAAGCTGTTGTTCAGGAGAGGAAAGGTGTTTGTATATCCTAGGGGAACTCCAGCTAATTCAGCTAGAGTGATTGGTGTGTGCCATGCTAAGGTGTACAAGTTCTCATTCCAGCCCTTGATGACATTGAGTAGCAGCACTAGAGACAGGACCGAAAACAGATCTACCAACTCAGAGTTGTGTGAGATTTGACACCATAGGATGGGGCACATGTATCATGGGGCCTTGAGGACATTGCGGGAGATCACCACCGGTGTGCCAGATTTTAGTTCTGATCACCTTGATGCATGCAGAATGTGTTATGGGGAAGTTTTCCAAATCCCCTTTTCCCAACAGTGACAGTAGAGTGACAGGGATCCTTGACTTGATTCATGTTGATGTGAGTGGTCGGATGTCTCATGTATCCTTGAGTAGCTATGAGTATTATGTTTTATTCATTGATGACCACTCCAGGAAGACCTGGATTTATTTCTTGAAGACCAAGAGTGAGGTCTTCAAGCGGTTTCAAGAGTTCAAAGCTCTTGTGGAGACCCAGACAGGTCGGAATATCAAGGTCCTCAGGTCGGAAAATGAAGGGGAGTATACCCTTGGTGATTTTGTTGATTATTATGCTGACGTAGGCATTAGGAGGGAGTTCACGGTTCCTTACAACCCCCAGCAGAACGGGGTTGCGGAGAGGAAGAACAGATCCATCATAGGGGCTGCCAAAGCTACGCTTCATAATCAGGGGTTACCTTTATTCTTGTGGGTAGATGCTTGCAACACTGTTGTGTACTTGCAGAACAGGATTCCACATTGTGCCTTGGGCAATGTGACTCCGGAGGAGGTTTTTTCTAGGAATAAGCCTGATGTTGGTCACTTTTGTATCTTTGGGTGCATTACATACTCCTATGTCCCCAAGGAGAAGAGGACCAAGCTAGAGCCCACTGCAGCAAGAGCATCTTTGTGGGTTATAGCAAGACCTCAAAAGCTTGTCGGATTTATATTCCTGCGAAGAGGAAAGTGGTTGTCAGGCGGGATGTGAAGTTCGAGGAGGAGAGAGCTTTCAGGAGGTCATGGGATTTAGAGTATCTGGAGTCACCAGACCCTCAGGAGCAGTTGAGTCAGTCACAGGGATCCAGTGGTTAGGGATCAGGAGGTACATTGATTATAGTGTCAGGTCCATCAGTGAGCAGTAGCTCTTAGAGTCAGGTGGGTGGTGCTTCGGGCAGCATGCAGAGCAATCCGCAGAGCTGTTCACAGGGTAGTCCACTGATGGACAGTTCGCATGGTACTTCAACATCTACAGGCACAGGTTCAGGCATGAGGTCAGTTGGCAGGCCTTCACGAGTTCAGGCTTCTAATGCTAATGAGGATTCTTTTACTCTGGTGGGAGAAGCATGCTCAGGGAAGAGGAAGCCCAAGTGGCTTCAAGACACCTTGCGCGAGGCCACATTTGTTGTTGGGCCAAAGAGACAGGTTAGAGAGAGTAAACCACCTGAGCGGTTCTGTAGTTACATGGCATTGGTCACTAGCATCGTTGATACTGAGCCTTATAGCTATGAGGAGGCAGCCAGTCAGCAGGTCTGGAGAGAGGCCATGATGGAGGACTATTCTTCTATTATGAAGAATGATGTTTGGAAGGTAGTTCCGAGGCCTGAAGGCAAATCAGTTTTTACTTCCAGATGGCTCTACAAGATAAAGCATGTTGCAGATGGCAGCATCGAGAAGTTCAAGGCTCGGTTTGTGGCGAGAGGGTTCTCAGAGGTAGAGGGAGTTGACTATGAGGAGACCTTCGCTCCCGTAGCTCAGTATACATCTATTCGCTCCATTATATCAATAGCAGTAGAGATGGGTTGGAAGATCCACCAGATGGATGTGAAGACCGCATTTCTCAATGGCTTCATTCAGGAGGAGGTTTATATTGAGCAGCCGCAGGGCTTTGAGGTGCATGGGAAGGAGTCCCATGTATGCAAATTGAAAAAGTACTCGAGGATTGATACATACTTGAAGCAGTTGGGTTTCAAAAGGAGTGAGGCTGATCCGAACCTATACTTCAATGTGGTAGGCGAAGAGCCTCTCCATTTGGTGTTGTATGTGGATGACTTGGTCATTACAGGTGCAGAGAGATTCATTGAGGGTTGCAAGAGAGATCTTGCTTCAGAGTTTGAGATGAAGGATATCAGCTTGATGCATTATTTTCTGGGATTGGAGGTGTGGCGGGAGGAGGGGCATTTCTTCCTGGGACAGGGGAAGTACATTGTGGATATTCTTAGCAAATTTCACATGGAGGATTCCAAACGCATGTCTACACCTATGATCACTAACTGGAAGAAGCTTCACGCTTCAGATTTCAAGTTGGTGGATCCTACTTTATATAGACAGTTGATTGGTTCATTGATGTATTTGGTCAACACTCAACCAAATATATGTTTTGCATGTAACACGATGAGTCAGTTCATGTGTGAGCCCAGGAGGGTGCACTGGGTGGCTGCAAAACACATTCTTCGTTACTTGCAGGGGACTGTGGATTATGGTTTGGATTATAGACAGGGTGACGGAGTGACACTGGCAGGGTACACTGATTCAGATTGGGCAGATCGTGGTGCTGATAGGAAGAGTACTTCAGGGTGCTGTTTTAGGTTGGGTTCGGTAGTTGTGTCGTGGTTCAGCCGGAAACAACAGTCAGTTGCATTGAGCTCAGTTGAGGCAGAGTATATGGTTGCTAGTTTGGCTAGTTGTGAGGCCATATGGCTTCGCAAGATGTTGTTTGGTCTATTTGGTCAGGCATTGAGACCTTCAGTGATATACTATGATAATCTGAGTTGCATAAAACTCACGGAGAATCCAGTTTTTCATGACAAGTCAAAGCATATCGGGATCAAATATCACTTCATTAGAGACTATGTCCAAAAGGGAGTTGTCAAGCTTGAGTACATTTCCACGGATGAGCAGGTAGCAGACATTTTCACCAAAGCCTTACCACGGGGCAAGCGTGTCTAGTTCAGAGACAATATGGAAGTGGTGAGGAACACTTTCCTCGGTAAGAGGGAGTGTTAAAATTTGGGTACCAGAGGACAAGTGGTTCCCTAAGGCTTTGATCTTTGGCCTAGGGAAAAGTGTCCAATTTATTTGTACTCTTCTCCGAAACTGACTTCATAAGTGGTAAAGTCAGTCTAATTTAAAAGTGACTTTATAAGTGATAAAGTTACATTCTAATTTTAAAGTGACTATATTAAAGTCAATGAAAAATTAGAGAGTGAAAAAGTGACTATGGAAATAAAAGGCTCTGTGGATCTTTATTTAAGTGGGTGAGTTAAAAAATAGAAAGTGAGAATTAAATGCACATTTATTCTCATCCCTAGATTTAAATGAATCTCAGCCATTAGATCTTAGGGTTACCCAAAAGGTCATTTAGGGTAAAAGGAGAGGAGAAGAGGAAAATATCAATTCAGTCTTTCATGAGGTATTGAGAGAAAGAGAAGGAGAGCAACTATAAAAATTTATGAGTAGTGCAAAGTTGAAGGATAGAAACATCTTTGGCATGCATCCCAAGGAGATATTTCAATAGTCCGTACAACAACATTTATTTGGCACATTTACCAAGGCAGAATCCATACAATAGTTTTGAGCACAGATTTTGAGGAAGGCACAAAAATCAAGGTGAAAGGACAACAAACTAAAGGCACGAATTCTGAGGTTGCTGGGCAGGTTTTTCGAGTAGCTAGGCATAGATTTTGAGGAGAAAGTACAATTGTACTTTTCCATACAATCCGTATAGTGGTACGACCTTTCTATGGAATTCTGGGCATGTTTTTCGAGGAGTCTATACAGCATTAAATGCTATTATTTTTTGCTGTAATTTTCTGTTGTTGTTGGCACATTTTCCAAGGCATAGTATAAGCACGGAAATCTAGATAAGTCTATATTTGTGGTTGCTGGAATTTTTACTATGTTTTTCAGTTTCTCTGTACCAGCATTTTTCAGAAATAAAAAAAAGCTTTCAAATTGGTTTTCCCCAAGAGTTGTAGGGGGTTTTTCCAAGGTCACATTGACAAAAAATCACTGTGTTATTTTGTGTGTATGGCTGTCATATTTTATTGTGTTTATTTCTGCATTTTCCAGCAGTTGCGAAATCTCCAAATTTGTGTTTTCAGAAATTTTTGTCATTTCCAGATTTTAGTATTTATGTCATGCTTGGATTTAAAACTATATGCATGGAGTGATAAGGAAAATTGATAACCGGAGTGGGGGTTGAAATTTCTACACTTACGAATGTGTAGGATGTGGATAGTGCAAGCAAGATGTCATGATGAAGGGCCATCACAAAAGATAACTTTGATTTGATGTTCATTTTTAATTTTTAAATAACATCTAGATGGATTGATACAGGACTACCAAAAGAGAGTTGTAGATGTCACCTACAACTAGCACTCATGTTGTTGGATGAAAGATCCTAAAGGAAACATGACGTGGAAGAGGTAGCTATATGAAAAGCCATATGTGGATTAGAAGATCACTTTTTGATGAGGAAGAGGATGACATGACTGACATGGTTCATGAAGTAAAGTGATGGATGGTCAATTCCCTACAAAGTGTTGATTTGTATAGCATCGGGAAGTGTTCTAAGTCTCATTTTTTGGCAGAGAGGCTTGGACAACAGTTGTCCAAAGAACCCAAAAATAGTTTGTGGAAATTCCACTCGGTTATGACTTTATTAAATTAATTAATTATGTTAATGCAGACCCTAAGTTTAAACTTAGGGAAATTAAATAATTAAATGGTATTAATAGAGGAGAGTGTGAATATTCTAGAAAACAAAGACCAAGTCATCTTTTAATCTGAGTCATTGATTAACAATATAATCTTGGCCGTTGATTCATCAGCGAGAAGACTATAAGAAGAGACTTTAGGGCCATTTGGAAATCAAAGTCGGGGACGCTATCAGTACTCGAAGGAAATCGATTATGAAGCAAGAGAATTCGATTTCAATGGGTGAAATTGTAGAGGCTGAGTTGTAGAAGCAAGAGGAGGGAGGATTCAGTAATCGGAGAAGCAAAAGTCTGGAGGATGAAGGGAAGGGTGAGCTGATCGACAGCAATACCCCCTCCACACAGAGTTACACAGTCAGGGGAGAGACTGCGCAGAGCTCTCATGCCGGATGACGAAGAGGGTGAAGGAGGTCACCCCGAGGGTTTGAAATTCTTCTGGAGGTTCCAGAAAATTCAGCCAGGTGTATGCTAATTTTTCTCTGCTCATTAGACTCTTGAAATGTACTTTCCATTTCTGAAGATAAATACAAAACCCTCATCTGCTGCACCAGTGTTCCCACATTGGGTTTTTCCGGGGACAATTGTCCAAAAATAACTGTGTTCATATGGTTGTTTCTATTGTGTTACTTGTGTAATTTTCTTTCTGTTCTTATGCTCTTGATTAAAGTGAAGATCTGCAAATGTGTTTATTTAAGAATTTACTGAAGCATTTGTAAATAAATTATCTCATAAGTAGGAGAAATAAACCAAGTATTGCAGTAATAATTTTCAATCTTGAAATTTCACATGGTATCAGAGCGAAGGGCTAAAGACAGAAAGGAAGGATCTGCCATGGACCAGAGATCCATCATCCAGAAGGGTTCACACAGTCAAAGGGATTCATGCAGTCATCCAGAGCACGCAGAAATGCAGAGTGAACACGACATGAAAGTGTTGGCATCCAGACTAGAGGAGGATCTTGCTTGTGTGTCGAGCATCTGCTCACATGACAGGGGTTCGAGAATGTTTTTCGAGCTACCAAGAAGAATAGATGAGTTTCCAGATAACTATGGGAAACAAGGCAAAATGTACCCCCATTGAGAGAGGTTCCATAACATTTCAGACCGAAGATGGCAACAAAATTCGAGCCACGAATGTTCTGCATGTACCAGGGTTGGGGATGAATTTACTCTCAGTGTCTCAGCTACAGAACAAGGGCTATGACGTATACTTTATTAGAGATAAGGTGTATGTCAAACACCCTAGCTGGAGCAAAAAGACACAAATTGGAGTAAGGAGTCACAAGCTATACAAACTCCGGCTTAAATCTTTGGTGGCCCTAATTGGCAGTACAGACAGTGATCTGAATGAGTTATGGCACAGAAGGATGGGGCATCTACATCATGGAGCCTTGGGAATTCTCAAAAATACTATCATAGGGGCTCCTGAACTCAGCACGAAGAAAGATGAAGTTTGTAGGGGGTGCGTACTCGGGAAGTACACTAAGGTAGCATTTCCAAGAAGCAGGAGCAAAGACAAGAGCGTATTGGAGTTAATACACTCGGACATTTGCGGTTTGATGTCCACAACCACTTTTAGTGGTGCAAAGTATTTTGCTACCTTCATTGATGATCATTCCAGAAAACTTGGATCTATTTTCTGAAAACCAAAGATGAAGTCTTTGATCGATTCAAAGATTTCAAAGCCTTGGTGGAAAACTCTACGGGAAAGAAGATCAAGAAGCTGCAGTCAGATAACGGTGGAGAATATATCGATAAGGACTTCACAAATTTATGTGCAAGGGAAGGTATCAAGAGAGAATGGACAACTCCATACAATCCAGGGCAAAATGGAGTTGGAGAACGGAAGAATCAGACCATAATATTGTAATACTCTAAAAAGGGCAATACTGTATGACCAAGATATGCCCAAATTCTTATGGGCAGAGGCCTGCAATACAACAATATATATCCAGAACAGAGTTCCCCATAAAGCCTTGGGGAAGGTAACTCCCGAGAGTGTGTTCACAGGCAACAAGCCAGGTGAGCCACATCAGGATATTCGACAGCATGGTGTATTGCCATGTTCCAGATGAAAATAGGAAGAAGTTGGATCAGACTGCAGAAAATGGTTTCCTTATGGGCTATAGTGAGAATGCGAAAGCATATCGCATCTATATTCCAGAGAGCAGGAAAATCGTGGTAAGAAGGGATGTAAAATTCCTGGAGGAGAGAGCCTTCAGAAAATCTAGGGAAATGGCCACAGATACGTAGATTGAGGAGGATCCACTAGTACAACCTCAATAGCCTACAGAGGATGAGTCAAGTGCCTCTCCAAGGCACAAGGATTCTGAGGAGAGCTCCTCCGAAAAAGAACAGGAAGGAGAGTAGGTGAGACTGCCCACCACTGATGGGAGACCGAGCAGAGAACTTCAACGAACTCTTAAAGATGCAGAAGAATTTGTTGGAGCCCCTAGAGAAGGAAAGAGGATAAGGAAGCAGCCAGACAGATATCAGGCACTGGTAGCTCAGGTTGGTGAATTGTCTACCTTTCGGAAAGCAGCTCAGCATCAAGTGTGGGTGGATGCCATTGTGGAGGAATATAGCTCCATCATGACAAATGATGTCTGGGAAGTAGACCCTATACCACAGGACATATCAGTTGTAGGATCCAGGTGGATCTACAAGATCAAATATGCTGTAGATGGCAGCATAGAAAAGTTCAAGGCAAGATTTGTAGCTAAGGGGTATGCACAGGCATTGATTATGAGGAAACCTTTGCCCCTGTAGCTCGCTACACTTCTATCAGATCCATCATCTCTCTGGCTGTGCAGATGGGATGGGAGATTCATCATATGGATGTCAAGACAACGTTCTTGAACGGGGTGATAGAGGAGGAAGTTTACATAGAACAACCAGAGGGCTTCGAGGCACATGAGCAGAAGACTCATGTTTGCAGGCTTAAGAAAGCCTTATATGATTTAAAACAAGCCTCCAGGGCATGGTCTGGGTGAATTGATAACTACTTGCAGAAGATGGGGTTCATCAAGAGTGACACAGACCCCAACCTCTACTACTTGAGAGTAGGAGATGAGATGCTTATTCTGGTACTATATGTGGATGATATGTTTTTGACTGGATCATCCAAGCTCATCAAAAACTGCAAGGAGAATCTAGCTACAGAATTCGACATGAAGGACCTCAGGGAAATGCACTATTTTCTTGGATTAGAAGTTTGGCAGCAGAAAGGGGAAATCTTCCTAGGGCAAGGAAGATACACGATAGAACTCCTGAAAATATTTCATATGGAAGACTGTAGCCACGGCCACGCCAATTATTACTAAATGGAAGAAGATAGACACAACGGAGGATGATGAGGCTGATCCCACCTTGTACAGGCAACTCATCGGATCATTGATGTATCTGGTCAATACTAGACCAGACATCTGTTATGCAGTGAATACCCTTAGTCAGTTCATGGTGGAACCAAGGAGGGCTCACTGGGCAGCAGCCAAACATGTTCTTAGATATCTGAGAGGGATAGTCGAGTATGGGTTGAAGTACACCAAGGGAAATGAGGTCCAGTTGAGTGGGTTCATAGATGCAAATCGGGCTGGAAGCATAGTGGATCAAAAAGGTACCAGTGGGTATTGTTTCAGTCTCGGATCAGGAATGACCTCCTGGTGCAGTAGGAAACAGAAGTCTGTAGCACTAAGTTTAGCCGAGGTAGAGTACATGGCAGCAAGCATAGCTTCATGCGAGGCCATATGGCTCTGCAAGTTACTCTTGAACCTGCTCAAGAAGTGGATGGAACCGACCGAGATTATGTGTGATAATCAGAGTTGCATTAAGCTCTCTGAAAATCCTGTGTTTCATGATTCGTCGAAACACATTGACATTCGATGCCACTTCATCAGGGACTATGTCTAAAGAGGAGCAGTATAGTTGCGATACACTCCTATAGGAGAACAGGTGGTAGACATCCTCACAAAGGCTCTGAGTAACATTAAATTCACTTACTTCAGAGAGAAGATGGGGATGGTCGAGAACCCTTTCCATTAGAGGGAAGGGTGGTCTTCAGAAACAGAGGGAGTTGCAGTACGGATGAGGTAGTGGCAGAGGCAGTGTCACAAGGCAGCAGTGCAGAGATGAGAGGCAGCAGCCAGGACAGCATCAACGCAACAGATGTTATAGAGTCAGAGCAGTGCAGTGGTATCTTGCTTGAACACTTTCCTCGCTAAGAGGGAGTGTTGATTTGTATAGCAGCGGGAAGTGTTCTAAGTCTCATTTTTGGTAGAGGGGCTTGGACATCAATTATCCAGAGAACCCATAAATCGTTTGTGGAAATTCCACTTGGTTATGACTTTATTAAAATAATTAATTATTTTAATGCAGACCCTAAGTTTAAACTTAGGGAAATTGAATAATTAAAGGGTATTAATAGAGCAGAGTGAATCTTCTAAAAAACAAAGATCAAGTCATCTTTTAATCTGAGCCATTGAATAACAATATGATCTTGGTCATTGATTCATTAGCGAGAAGACTATAAGAAGAGACTTGAGGGCCATTTGGAAATCAAAGCTGGGGGCACTCTCAGTACTCAAAGGAAATCAATTCCGAAGCAAAAGAATTCGATTTCTGTGGGTGAGATTGTAGAGGCAGGGTTGCAAAAGCAAAAGGAGGAGGGAGGATTCAGTTATCGGAGAAGCAGAAGTCAGGAGGATGAAGGGAAGGGTGAGTTGATTGGCAGCAAGACCCCCTCCACGCAGAGTTACGCAGTCCAGGGAGAGAGTGCGCAGAGCTCTCACGTTGGATGACACAGAGGGTGAAGGAGGTTACCCCAAGGGTCTGAAATTCTTCTGGAGGTTCCAGAAAATTCAGCTAGGTGTATGCTAATTTTTCTCTGCTCATCGGACTCTTGTAAATGTACTTTCCATTTTTGAAGATAAATACAAAACCCTCATCTAAACCCTCATCTACTGCACCGGTTTTCCCACATTGGGCTTTTCCGGGGACAATTGTCCAAAAATAACTGTGTTCATATGGTTGTTTCTATTGTGCTACTTGTGTAATTGTCTTTCTGTTCTTATGCTCTTGATTAAAGTGAAGATCTGCAAATGTGTTTATTTCAAAATTTACTGAAGCATCTGTAAATAACTTATCTCATAAGTAGGAGAAATAAATTGAGTATTGCAGTAATAATTTTTAGTCTTGAAAATTTCACACGAAGAAGTCTCAAAATATTAAGGCTCCATAATGATAAAGATGAAATTCATGACATTGAAAGGAGGAGCTCTTCAAGCAGCTGAAGGTACCATGATCTCCACCGAAGAACAAGTGAGTTGCTAAAAACAAGTCCCTAGTTAAGAGGTAGCTTGGGTACATTCCTTTTATAGGAATGGGTTGGTCATCCCCGGTTAAGAGGGAGTGACAAATATGGTTCCCTACTTCATGTGTCATGCACTAGATCAAGTCTAACAATCGTAAGTCTTAGTGAAGGCCATGAGGAGAGATAGACACATCATTCTTATCTTCACTTTGGAAGAAAGAATGGAGGATTAGGTAAGCAGCTGGCATCCGATACTCTTTGAGGATGAGGTAGGGCATCCAAGATAAGAGTAGTCGTAGAGGACCGATATTCTTTGAGGACTGGGAATCCATATGAGAATAGTCTTCGGAGGACATACCCTATGAACACCCGGGTGGGGTATGTGCCTTGAGAGACAATGATGATGGTGTCTATCAGTCATTGGTCTTGCCAGCATTGTGCTCTGTTCATGTGGAGAGATAGAGTTGTTAGTTAAGGCCTTACTATGTGACAATGTTGGTTGATGTGATGTTAAATAGATGGGTTATCAATTAGACTCTTCTTATGAGAATTATTCAGATTGAGAATGTCGAAGCATCTTGTATGGATTATGAATACCTTCCTAGTTAAGAGGGAGTGTTAAAATATGTAACTAGGTTTGGTCTTGATAATGGCATATGTAATCATGACTTTTATTTATTTAATGAAAAGAGAAAAATAAATTTATTATTCTTATTCTTGAGGCATGGGTTTCATGCTCAAGGGAAATTTATTTTTAGGTCAAGCACCCATTTAGTGCTTCTAGGTTTGTCATAAAGTTTATTGAGTCATTGTCATGTATTGAAGACCCATTTGGGCATGTTACATATTGTAAAGAAAAATTATTTGAGTCAAAATAGAATCAAAATACCCTACAAGACCTTGTCATGGCACAAAGATCAAGTCGGCCTACATGAAGGGACAAATCAGCCTAAAGATAGCAATTCATACCCCTTAAAATCCTATATATACGAAGGAACTCGACCTCATATGGACACACTCTCAAGCAAGTTCGATTTGTTAATTTTTCATAGGGCTATAGTGATCTTTGCTTTGATAGTTGCATTTTGTCATTTACACATTAAGTTCACCCCATAGCATCATAACATTATTTAGATTTACATTATTATTATTCATCATCATATGAAACTATGTAGAAAGAACAATAACATCATCATCAATGCAGTGGAACATAAAGGAACATAGGAAGACAAGCATGCACACATAGAGACACCAGGATTGGTTGGAGACCAGGGAAAAACCCACTATGTGGAAAACCCTTGCAAATTTTTCTTCTAGTAGATTGTCATTGTTCAGATATTCCGACACATAGGAAATAGTTAAGAATAACTTAGACTAGTGTAGAGTTAGGTAAAGTGTGTTTCTTTACCATGTACATTTGTAACTTATAATTCGACGGTTATCTCTCACCTCGGTATTAACGACACTTGATCCATGGCGTAACACCCAATTGGTCCATGATCTTTATTTAAAGAGCATGGAGGGTCATTTATCCAGTAACCGTTTATGAGAGAAACATATGTAACTTTTCTTTTTATATTAATAAATTGCCTGAAGTGGCCACGTTGGCTTAAGCCGTGCACTGTTTCCCTCTTTGAGGGTTTTAACCACGTGATTATACTGGTGTACTGATTTGTGATCTGTTTGTGAGCGGTGACCTTTGGTTCTTGATCTAAGGAAATTACCTTGTAAATTCCTACATGGTATCAGAGCTATTTTGAGGGTCGCATCCGTTGTTGATCAAAATCCGAAGCCGGTTTCACTGCATGTGAATGTCGTTTTGTAGATCTACTATTTCTGAACATTTTTGGGCTTGAAGCGCTGCTCTGCTGTGTCCGGAGCGTCTGTTACAGTGAGAAACGCCTTTCGTTTCATGCGAAAAGGTTTCCGGCTGCTCAAGTTATGACAGTTTAGATTTGGAGGTATAAAGCATCTGTATTGCAGTTATATTTGTTAATAGTTCTGCTTATTTCGGTTTCCGCTGTTTATTTTCGGTTTTTAGGTTTTATTCATTTGTCGGATCTATACCCTCTTTTCTGTGTATGCTCTTTGCTCTGCGCTGCGTGCGATCTCGGCAAATCAGAAACAGGAAAAGGGATTTTTTTGCTACGTATGCTCTTTCCCCGCATCTTTGTGCGATCTCGGGAAATCAGAAATAGTGAAAAAATTGATAGTTGCTGGTAAGGCTAACAAAAAATCTAAATTCTGTCGTAAGGGTTGCATTTCGTTTTTTTATGTTCGGTTTTTGTGTCCTTTTGTACAGGAAAAGGCACGGACACCGAAGAGTAACAACAACATATAAATTAATTAGATTAAAAAAAAAAAGGTCCCTTCCTCCTTTCAAACAATAACAGAATTCTTTTACTATCTCACTTGGTGAGGGGTTAGTTTATGAGAATAGAGGTCTTGGGTTCAAATCTCTTTCTCAAGCTTCTTTTGTAAAAAGTTTTTGTTCAAAGGGGCAGAATTTTTTTTTTTTAAAAAGTCACATTGCATCTTGTTCCCGTAACTATTCGACATCTTCAACTCGTTTTTTCAAAAAGGCATAACCTCTTCATCCAGAAGCCTTTTTTCGAACTGTTTTTTTTAAACGGCCTAATTTTTCGAGATCTTTCCATTGGAGCAGTTAGTTTCAGCTTTTCTCAGCTTCGGTTTTTAAAAAAAATGGAAAGTGCATGCCCGATTATTCTTAACGGGACCAATTATTTCCAATGGCTACCTCACATGGTAGATATACTTAGAAGTAAAGGGCTTTACAGAATAGCCACAGGGGTAGAAACTAAACCTTCTGATGATGATAAAGTCGCTAAATGGGAAAATAAACAAGATCAAGCACGAGGGTTGATAGGAATGTCCATTGCTCAAGATCTTCGATTTCATATCCTTGACATTGACACCCCTCATGAAGCCCTAGATAAGCTAAATATTGTCTTTGGCATTCAAAATCAAATCAAGGCTCACTAGCTTGAAAATGAGTTGGTTACTTTGGACCCTAATTCAAGACCCTTAGACTTCTTTTAGAAGGTTGTAAGGTCAAAAAGGAAGATAGTAGCCTCATCTATTGCATTCTTGCTAAGCTTGGCCCTGCTTACTTTGTATTTGTTTCCACCTTCCATTCCACTAGAGAAGCCATCATTTCTTCAGGAACCACCTACAAGAATCCCTCTTTTGATTCCTTTTGTGATTCTTTGATAAGAGAACAAGAAAAACTCTTACACCTTGGTCTTATCACTTCTGGAAACGCTTCTAAGAAAGCCTTAGCAGCCCAACAGCAATCATATCAAAAGAATCCCAAGAAGCAGTTTCCTAAAAAGTATGGTCCGAAACCAAACAAGGGTCCTAAGAAATTTCAGCCACAAACTGAAAAACCAACTCACCAAAATGATAAGGCATATAAAAACAAAGGAAAGAAAACAGATAGACATTGAAACTTTTGCAATCGTGATGGCCATTTAGAGTCCAAATGTTTTAAGAAGATGGAAGCCTTAGAAGCAGCAATGAAGAAGCACAACATCAATTTGGAGCACTCTTCACCTTCATCTTCAGGAATGGCACTTTCTGCTTGTGGTTGTCAAGCATCAAGATCCGGTTATGCATTAAATGTATCTTCCTCTTCTCATTCTCATGAGTGGCTCATTGATTCTAGATCTTCTTATCACATGGCCAAAAATAAAGCCATGTTTTCTTCTTTAAATGATTGTAACACCAAACATATTTATGTTGGTGATGATAGATCTCTTAGTGTTGTAGGATCTAGAACCATTCATCTCGATAATGGTCAGTTTAATGATGTACTATGTGTTCCTACCTTGTCATGCAACCTTCTCTCTGTTTATCAGATAACTCATTTAGGTGAAGGGAAAATAGTAGAATTCTCACCTCATGATGTTGTAATCAAGGACCTCAAAGATCCTAAACATATTTTAGCTACTGGCATTGCTGATGATTCCACAAGGTTGTATAAGTTTGACAACTTTGGATCATCATGTCTTCCCTCTGTTTTTGTTGCTCATAATGATGAAGTGAGCAAACTTTGGCATGAGCGATTTGATCACTTAAACTATCGCTCTCTTCAAACTCTATGGAAGGAAAATATGGTGACGGGTCTTCCTATGGTATCTTTCCGAGATGGTGTTTGCTCCGGATGTGTACTCGGAAAACATCGTCGGGATAGTTTTGACAAACGTGCCTCTTGGCACGCTTCAGCCCCTTTGCAGCTTGTGCACAGTGATTTATGTGGTCCACTTCCTGTTGTTTCTTTCTTTGGTTGCAAGTACTTCTTAACTTTCATTGATGATTTTTCCAGACGCACTTGGGTATATTTCTTAAAACTCAAGAGTGAAGTTTTTAACATGTTCTTGGCCTTTAAGGCCTTTGTTGAGAAACAATCTCGACATCAAATTCTTAAGTTAAGATCAGACAATGGCAGAGAATATGTTAACAACAAATTTATCAACTTCTGCACTGAGCATGGAATTCAATTGCAACATACTGTTCCATATACTCCACAACAAAATGGTGTAGCTGAAAGGAAGAATCGCACCTTAAAAGAAATGGCTAATTGTATGCTTCAATATAAAGGACTTGGTCTCAATTTTTGGGCAGAAGCCATTAACTGTGCAAATTACATAATCAATTGCACTCCTACTAAGGTTTTAAAGAAAGGACTTGGTCTCAATTTTTGGGCAGAAGCCATTAACTGTGCAAATTACATAATCAATCGCACTCCAAAAGAAGTTTGGAGCTCAATCAAACCAGATGTAAGTCACTTTCGTGTTTTTGGAAGTGATGCTGGGCCCATATTCCAGATGCGAAACATAAAGCCTTAGAACCTAAGAGTGAAAAATGCATTTTTGTTGGATATTCTGAAGATGTCAAAGGATATAGACTTCTTCAACCAAAATCCAAAAATATAATCATTAGAAGAGATGTAAAATTTGATGAAAATATATCGGCCTGCGAGCCTAGTTCGGCGAGTGTGCCACCTTTGGCCTGCGAACTTGATTCAGCATATGTGCCACCTCTCTCTCTCTCTTCTATTTAATAGCATTCCTTCTAGTTTAGATGATGATAGCGATGATGACAATCCTCCTCCACCGCTTGAAATTGTTCCTTTTACTCCACCGCTTCCAAGATGGGTCCACTCTACTCGGGATGCAGCAGGTTCCCTTGCAGGTGACCCTGCCGATCGATGACGTACTCGTTCTCGGTTTGAAAGAGTCTCTTCCTTATTGGCTCAAGTTCCAAAAAATCCTGATCTAGAAACCTTTGAACAAGTCTTCGGTCATCCAGATTGGGATGCAGCTATGAATGAAGAATATCGCTCCTTATTGGCGAATGATACTTGGGATCTTGTTCCTCTTCCAAAAGGAAGAAAAATTGTCAGATGCAGATGGGTTTACAAAACAAAGTTTGGACCAGATTGAAAAGTGGATAGACATAAAGCTCGTCTTGTCGCTAAAGGATTTTCACAAGTTGAAGGCATTGAGTATACTGAAACCTTCTCCCCTGTTGCCAAAATGAATTCTATCTGCCTTGTTCTTTCCCTTGCTGCCTCCTTTAAATGGGAAGTCCATTAGATGGATGTTAAATCCACCTTCTTACATGGAGATTTGCATGAAGAAATCTACATGGAACAACCCCCTGGCTTTATCCAAAAAGACTCCAGCCTTGTTTGTCGTCTTAGGTGTTGAATTCTTAGTTAAACTGAGAGGAGGGGGGGGGGGGGGGGTGAATCCATTTAACACATAAATGAGCTTTTTTAATTTTTCATCAGCTTATTTATACTTTACTTTTTATAACCAACCTTAGTATATAGAACAAATGAATAGTTGCAGCAAGTATTAAATTAATGTGACATCAACCTGTTTATGAGAACAACAAACATTAAGCAGATTTGGTAAATCATTTTAAAGACATGGACATCACAGTAGACAACAGATATAAGTGGACACCCATAAAAGGAGAAAACCACATCTTATTATTGTTGTAATGCAAAGGCAAGTTCAACTCCCTTTCATCGTTTTTCTGCAGAAGACCAACCGCAGGAGGCTCTAACATAGATTCGCAAGCTACAACTTGCAAGGAAGTTCCAACTCCCTTCAATTTTCTGCAGGCACCAACCTACAGGAGGCTCCAACCTCAGTCAGCTACAACTGACAGCTATCAAGCTTCAACTTGATTGGGAAGCTCCAACTTCCTCAATTTATCACAAGAAATGTTTGCTGATTTACCTCAGATATTAGCTCAGTTCTGTAGCATCTCTTTCTGCTCCTCTCTTCCTTATCTTCTCTGCCTCAATCTTCTATACTTTTCATTCTCTATCCTTACCCTCTCTAACCTCTCTTTGCATATCAAGACGATATTACTTATAGAGAATTCCTGATGACTGTTTGAATTCCTCAAAGAATTCGAAATGGATAGCCATACCTCTTAGTCTTCTACCTTCTCATTTCTTTTCAGCTCACTCAGAAAAATATAACTGTAGGTACTAACTTTAATATTACAGTGGGAATTTTGTTCTCTTCCAGAGACTTGCCAATGCATCACAAACAACAAAAATCAAAATCATTTACATTCAATTACAATGAAAACTCCAGCTCACTCATACAGTCTCTTGGCTTGCTGCGCATTTGTCTTTTCTTTGACTGTGTCTTTGTCTTTTTCGGCTCTGTTTGTTTCCTTGTTCACAGTCGCAGGGTAACGGCCATATGCCATACATATGTAACTGTGCTTTTTATATCATGCTAATTGATTCTCGGCATTATACAAATAATAAAAAGACGTTTTGATATGTGCTCTGCTGTGGTGTAACTACTATGTATCTGTAATCAGCGCCTTTTATATATATAACACAACTTCAACTCTCGGCATAATAGTAAAATCCTGTTTAACATATAAAATACCCTTTCGGGCCCACCATCCAAACTTTGTTTTGTGCTCCGATGCGATGCGCCTCCTCCGATAATTTCCGATTGCGATTACACCCTTTGCGATTGTTCCGATGCGATTAATCGCAATCGCAAACTTCATTGGTATGTTCCACTGCTCAGCCTTCGTGCCGATGCGATGGCCCCACATTGCATCTATATATATATATATATGTTCTCCAACGTAATGTAAAGACCCATGAATTCACTTTAGCTAATGCCCAGCACGCACCTCATTTTCTATAAGTTTCGACTTTAGCACAATATATATAAATATATCACCATGTATGCATATTCCCCGAGTCAAGCGTTATAAACATTAATATAAGGGGTCGATTCCATATAATCAATAGAATATCATATATTCGGGCCCACTTGCCACGCTTTCCGATGCTATACATTACTCCTCGACTTCTTCCGATTGCGATTGATCGCAATCGCAATTTCCATTTGAATGTATCAACATTCCAATGCTCCGATGCTCTGATTCCGATGATTCACTGTTTACCGGAACTCAACCTTACATGAATCATAGTTTATAAGCTCATCGGGTCCGGGCTTCAATCGCAATCGCAAGTTTTGGTTGGATGTTCCGATATGCCTGTACTCCGATACTCCGATGCGATTAGGCCAGAATTCAAATACGTGTTAATCACAGTTTATAAGCCCATTGGGTCCGGGCTTCAATCGCAATCGCAAGTTTTGGTTGGATGTTCCGATATGCCTATACTCCGATGCTCCGATGCGATTTGGCCGGAATTCAAACACATATCAATTATGGTTCATTGATCCATCGGGTCCGAACTTTCATCGCAATCACAACTCTTTGTTTACATGTTTCACTGCACAGTTTTTCTCCGATGCGATTGGGAAAGGGTCCCACCTTATGGTACTTTGGTTCTTTCGATCATAAAGTGCTCCACTTATATAAAGCACTGCATATATGTATGCTTCCGCTTCCGCCTTTAGTGTAACCTCCAGTTGGGTAATGATTCTCGGAATAAGATTTATATATGTATACATTGCCGCTTGGGTTAAGATTCCTGGAATTATGTTTATGTATCCTCCCGCCTGGGTTACGATTCCCTGAATGAGGTTTATATATATATACTTTGCCGCTTGTGGTTCACGATTCTCGGAATTTTATATATATATCCTCCGACTTGGGTAACGGTTCCCGGAATTTATGTGTAGTGTATCTACCAGCTGGGGTAGTGATTCTCGGAATAACGGCTCTACCTCTGCCTCTGCCTTTCTGCGATAACGGCTCTGCCTTTGCCTCTGCCTTTCTGCGATAACGACTCTGCCTCTGCCTCTGCCTTTGCCTTTCTGCTTCTACCTTCGCTGCTTCTGCCTCTGCCTTCGCTGTACCTCTGCTGCTCGACCTCTGCCTCAACTGCTCTCTGTAAATATTACCTGCTGTCTTCTGCTGCTGTTCTTTTCCTATTTCTGCATCTGCTGCCTTCTTTGCCATCAATGACAATATTTCCAACAGTCTCCCCCTTTGGCATTGATGGCAATACACTTTCTCTGTTTGCCTTTTAGGATCCTTTCCTCTGTTGCTTGCTCTTCCTCCCCCTTTGAAATCAATGGCAAGGGGTTGCACATCTCGTAGTGTTGATTCTGTCCTTTAATTCTTTGATCATGAGGACCTGTTTCATGCTTCCTTTGCTGGCTGACCTCCCCCTCGAATGATATTTTCGTTTCTGTTCTCCCCCTGAAACTGTGCTCTTTCTTCATATCAGAGAGTAGCATCTACAGATACTACCCCTAGTCTATTTCTCAAATATTCAAATGGTTCTCTAGCAAACGGTTTGGTAAATATATCTGCTGTCTGTTCTTTTGTTGGTACATACTCCAGTTTTACTATCTTCTGAGCCACTTGTTCTCGGAGAAAATGATACTTGATTGGGATATGTTTGGTTTTTGAGTGAAGCACAGGATTTTTAGATATACTTATAGCATTTGTATTATCACATTTGATTGAGATAGGTTCATCAATGCTTACCTTCATGTCTTGGAGGGTTTGCTTCATCCACATGACTTGTGTACATCATGCTGCTGCTGCTATATATTCTGCTTCTGTTGTAGACAGAGAGATAGATGTTTGTTTCTTGCTTAACCATGCCACTAGACTTTCTCCTAAATAGAAAGCACCTCCACTTGTGCTTTTCCTGTCATCCACACAGCTGGCCCAATCTGCATCTGTGTATGCTGTCAAGGTGAAGCTTTTGCCTTTAAGATACCAAAGTCCATACTGTGCTGTTCCTTGTAGATATCTGAATATTCTTTTGACTACAAGAAGGTGATTTTGTTTAGGTGCTGCTTGATATCTAGCCACTAGTCCTACATCTAGCATGATGTCTGGTCTTGATGCTGTCAGATACAACAGACTTCCTATCTTGGATCTGTAGAGTTTTTTATCTATATCAGCAGATCCATCATCAACACACAACTTGCATCCTGTGATCATGGGAGTTGATACAGGTTTGCAGTCCTCCATTTTGAAAATTTTCAACATTTCTTTTAAGTATTTTTCATGTGAGATGAATGTACCTATGTTCTTTTGCTGAATTTGAAGTCCTAAGTAGAAACTGAGTTCTCCAATCATGGACATCTCAAACTCTGATTTCATCTCCTCAGCAAACCCTTTTGCCAGTTCATCTATGTTGCTTCCAAACATAATGTCATCAACATACACTACAACAATCAGGAGTTCATTTTCATGGGCTTTTATGTATAGATTGTTGTTTACTCCACCTCTCTTAAAGCCTTGTTTTTGCAAATATTTATCCAGTCTTGAGTACCAAGCACGAGGAGCCTGTTTCAGTCCATATAGAGCCTTCTTCAGTCTGCACACATAGTCTTCTTTGTCTGTTAAAGAGAAACCTTCCGGTTGTTCCATGTAGACTTCTTCTTCTAGATCTCCATTCAGAAAAGCATATTTTACAGCCATTTGATATACCTTGAAGTCTTGGTAGCATGCGAAGGCCAGAAACATTCTGATGGCTTCCATTTTGGCTACAGGGGAAAATGTTTCATCGTAATCAAGTCCTTCGATTTGTGAATATCCTTTGCAGACAAGTCTGGCTTTATTCCTGATTACCTGTCCTTCCTCATTCATTTTATTTTTGAATACCCATTTTGATCCTATGACATTTTTCCCAGTGGGTCTAGGAACTAGTTCCCAGGTATTGTTTTTCTCAATTTGGTCTAATTCTTCATTCATAGCATTCACCCAATACTTGTCCTTGTTGGCTTCTTCAAATCTCTTTGGCTCTATTTGTGATAACATGCCTATGTATACCTCTTCTATCTGTTCAGTGAGCTGCCTTCTTGTTTGGACCCCTGCTCTCTTGTCTCCAATGATCTGGTCTTCAGGATGATTCTTCTGAGTGTATCTTGAGGGGGCTTTCGAGCTCAGCTCTGCATCTTCTATTGTCTTGCTTGTTTCATCATCATTTTGGTTTTCTTCTTCATGGTTGTCTGATGGACTGCTGCAGTCTGTGTCTCCTGTATTGTTTGGAAGTTCTTCATCAAATCTCACATCAATACTTTCTACTATTTTTCGAAGAGTCTTGTTGTAGCATCTGTACCCTTTACTTTTGGAAGCATATTCTAGAAAAATTCCTTCATCTGCTCTTGCATCAAATTTCCCAAGATTTTCATCATTATTCTTTATATAACATTTGCTTCCAAAAATTCTAAAATGTTTGATTGAAGTTGGCTTTCCATTCCATAGTTCATAGGGAGTCTTGTCATTGCTTGGCCTTAAGTGAGCTTTATTAAGGATATGCACCACTGTGTGACTGCTTCTGCCCAGAAGGTTTGAGGAATATTACTCTCTTGCATCATGGCTCTGGCAATTTTTTGAACAGATCTGTTTTGTCTCTCTGCTACTCCATTCTGCTGAGGTGTCCCTGCAATAGTAAATTGTTGTTTTATGCCATATTCATTGCATAGATCTGCAAAGTCATAATCTGTGAATTCACCTCCTTTGTCCGATCTGATGCATTTTAGCTTGCATCCTGTCTGATTTTCTGCTAATGCTTTGAATGTTTTGAATTTGTCCAGAGCTTCCGATTTATTCTTGAGAAATGCAACCCGTGTCATTCTGGAGAAATCATCTATTATCAGCATGAAGTAGGATTCTCCACTTGGTGTTTTAGTTCTTGCAAGTCCACACAAATCCATGTGCACAAGCTGGAGTGGTATTCTTGTTAATAACTCATCTTTGGCCTTAAAGGATGTGCGAGTCTGTTTACCCAATTGACAAGATTTGCATATGGTATTAGAAGGCCTTTTTATTTCTAGCATGTCTCTAACCGCTTTCTTCTTGCTCAGTCTGATGATATGATCGAAGCTGAGATGTCCCAATCTCCTATGCCATAACCATGACTCCTCAAGTTTACTAATATGGCATGCTTCATCTTCCTCTTTCACGATGTAAACATTGCTCTCTGTTCGAACACCTTTGAGTAGAGTCTTACCTGTGGTGCTTGATCTGACTTCACAGTCTTGTGCTCTGAAAAGAACTTCACAGCCTTTATCACACATTTGACTGACACTCAGCAAATTTGCTTTCAGCCCATCTACAAATAGTACATCTTGGGCCTTACCTCTGCCATTATCTAAGCTAACTGAGCCCTTTCCCTTGATTTTTCCTGATTTATCATTGCCAAAAGTAACATTACCAGTTTTCTTTTCATCAAAAGTTATAAATTTTCTCCTGTCTCCAATCATATGTTTTGAGCAGCCACTGTCCAGATACCATTGGCTTTTCAGGTCTTGAGCAGTTAGAGCCAAGTCACATTTATTCACCTTCTTTATCCACTTGAAGCATCCTTTTGTTTGGTATCTTTTGAGAGATGATGAATCACATCCTTTCAGAGGACATTTGCAAGGCATATGTCCAACTTGATTGCATACACAACATTTGATCATAATTTTTGCAGAATTGTGAGTATGAACAAAATTTCTTTTATTCATAAACCTCCTTGAGGTGTTGAACATCAATCTTTGTCCATACTTTCTACATTCAATAATTTTATGGCCAAATTCCTTACAATAAAAACAGTAACCATATAAATTATTTGCATACCTGATATAAGGTTGTCTTTTCCATTTGTTTGCTTGAGACAGTCTCTTCACTATTTGCATCTTTTGCTGGTTTGAATCACTCCTCCTTGCATGACAGTATGCAGCAATGTGTCCCAGCTTGTGGCAGACATAACAGGTGGCATTTTTCATAGGAGGGAAGAATCTCCTTTGATGGCTTCCAAATTTGACATACTCAGGGGTATATGAATCTTTTTCTGTTGTTTGAGTATTTCTTTCATTCTTTGTTATTAGAGGATTTTTCTGGGTTCTGTCTCCCTCCTTACAAGTTTCTTCTTTTGTAGGAACTATTTGAGCTGCTTCATCATCCTTCTTTGCTTTTACAAAAATAATCTCTCTGTTTTCCTTTTCTTTGCTTTTACTTGATTCTCCTTCATAGCCTATTCCAGTTTTTATCATAGGAGATCTTTGAGCAACCAGAATTTCATTCAACTTACTAGAGCTTGTTGTTTGAGAAGAATTTATAACCACTTTCCTTTGAGCATTTTCTAATTTCTTCCTGAGACATACTACTTTTTCTTCCAACTTCTCTTGTTCTTGAGTTTTCTCCTTGATTTGCTTAAGTAACATGTCCTCTATCTTCTTGGCTTCTTCAAGCTCTATCTTTAGCCGCATAAGGACTTCTGAATTCTGTCTTCTCGTACATACTTGAGGAGAATGTCCTTTTGTTTTCTGCATTTCAGCTTGAGTCTATCAATCTCTTCCAGAGCACTTCTTAGCTCCCCCTCAAGGTCGACTTCACCTTCTTCTTCTTCATCTTCTAGCAGGAGACCTTCAAGTTCTTCTATGGCCATCAATAAAAATTCAGAGGTTCCTTCTTCACATGAAGGTTCATCTAAGTCTTCAGATGCACTGTTGTCTTGTTGAGCATAGAAGGATTTTTTGGTGAACATCTTTCCTTTCTGCCAGTTTTTTGATGCATTTTTCTCTTTTTCTTGAGCCTGATTCCTTACTTTCTTGTGAGGACACTTAGCAGCATAGTGTCCCACTCTTCCATAGTTAAAGCATTTGAAAGGAAGTTTACCTTTGTATTTACCTGAGCCTCTATCCAATTTCTTGACAAATTTTTCCTCTTCTTCATCCGAGCAAGATCATATGTCTTCCTCTTCTTCTTTCTTCTTTTCTGTTTTAAAGGTTGCCTCCCTCGTACTTGGCTTATTTTGTGGGAGCCTCATCTCATATGCTGTTAGATTTCCAAGTAGCTGGTTCATGGTCAAGGTCTCCCAATCAACTGTTTCTTCTATTGCAGACACCTTGGGATTAAACCTGGATGGAAGAGATCTTAGAATCTTTTGCACAATTATACTTTCTGGCATGGTTTCTCCAAGAGCTTTCATATTGTTAACAATTTTTGCAACTTTTAGGAAGAAACTGTCAATGTCTTCATCATCATTCATTTTTAAGTTCTCAAACTGGGCTCTATAGACTTGAAGTTTGGCAGTCTTTACTTTCTTGTCTCCCTCATGGATGTTTTCCAGAGTATCCCACATCTCTTTGGCAGTGTCTTTGTGCATTACTTTGATAAACTCTACTTCACACAATCCATTCAAGATGGCATTCATGGCTTTTGCGTTAGCTACAAAATCTTGTTTGGATTCTTTCTCTGAGTCAGTTGCCTTTGGGGCATATCCTAATTCCACAACACCCCAAACTTCTATTCCTAGAGACATTATGTATGTCCTCATCCTGATTTTCCAGAAGGAATAATTTGCACCTGTAAAGAAAGGGGATTTATTGGTTGAGCATCCTTCTTTACTAGCCATCCTGAGAACCTAGAATCTCCTTTCAGTTGTTAAACTGGTACAAAGGAACCCGCTCTGATACCAATTGTTGAATTCTTAGTTGAACTGAGAGGGGGGGGGGTGAATCAATTCAATACATACATGAGCTTTTTAAATTTTCATCAGCTTATTTACAGCTTACTTTTGTATTCAACCTTAGTATATGAACAATCTTAATATGTTGCAGCAAGAATTAAATTAATGTAACATTAAACTTATTATGAGAGCAGTAAACATTAAGAAGATTTGATAAATCATCTCAGCACACAGGCAACACAGATAGAGACAACAGATATAAGTGGAAACCCATAAAGGGAGAAAACCACATCTTATTATTGTTGTGATGCAAAGGCAAGCTCCAACTCTCTCTCACCACTGTTTTTCTGCAGGCACCAACCTACAGGAGGCTCCAACCTCAATTCTGCAAGCTACAACTTGCAAGGAAGCTCCAACTCCCTTCAATTTTTCTGCAGGCACCAACCTACAGGAGGCTCCAACCTCAATCAGCTACAACTAACAGCTATCAAGTTTCAACTTGATAGGGAAGCTTCAACTTCCTCAATTGATCACAAGAAGTGTTTGTTGATTTACCTCAGATATCAGCTCTGTTCTGTAGCATCTCTTTCTGCTCCTCTCTTCCTTATCTTCTCTGCCTCAATCTTCTATACTTTTCATTCTCTATTCTTACTCTCTCTGACCTCCCCATGCATATCAAGATGATATTACTTATAGATAATTCCTGATGACTGTTTGTATTTCTCAAGGAATTCAAAATGGATAGCCATACCTCTTAGTCTTCTACCTTCTCATTTCTTTTCGGCTCACTCAGAAAAATATAACTGTAGGTACCAATTTAACACTACAGTGGGAATTTGTTCTCTTTCGGAGACTTGCCAAGGCATCACAACAATATAAATTAAAATCATTTACATTCAATTACAATGAAAACTCCAGCTCATTCATTCAGCCTCTTGGCTAGCTACGCATTTGTCTTTTCTCTGACTGTGTCTTTGTCCCTTTCAGCTCTGTTTGTTTCCTTATTCACTGTCGCAGGGTAACGACTGTATGCCATACATTTTTAACTGTGATTTTTATATCAGTGCTTTATATATATATATATATAACGTAATTTCAACTCTCGGCATACTTATAAAAAGTTTTAACATACAAACTGCCCTTCTAATACAACTTAAATCAACTCTCAGCGTAGTATTAAATGCCTGTTTAACATATAAAATGCCCTTTCGGGCCCACCATCCGAACTTTGTTTTGTGCTCTGATGCGATGAGTCTCCTCCGATGATTTTCGATTGCGATTACACCCTTTGCGATTGATCGCAATCGCAAACTTCATTGATATGTTCCATTGCTCAGCCTTCGTGCCGATGCGATGGCCCCACACTGCATATATATATATATATATATATATATATATATATTGGTTCATATATATTCTCTACCTTATTTCACTTTCCAATCGTAATCGCAAACTTCAGAGATCCTCTTGTGCCTTTGGTCGTCTGATTTCCGCTGATACGATGAGCGAGGGTCCCACCAGACCATACTTTGGCATTTCAATGTTTTATGTTATATTTCTCTTTTGTTTGTCAATGCTCTTTAACAAAGGAAATCCTTATTTTCGAGTTTGAATTCCAGTAGGTCCCACTCTGACTTCCTTTAAGATCCAACGGTTTCTATCATCCAAGATCCAACGGTTACGATTAGATCGCATCATCGCAATCACATGGTTCACTAATCCGTTGTTCTGTTTTACTCCGATGCGATGAATCTCCTCCAGAGCTTTCCGATTGCGATTGATCGCAATCACAACTTTTGGTTGCATATTCCGATATGCCTGTACTCCGATGCTCCGATTGCGATTACTCTGATGCGATGCGATTACTCTGATGCAATGCGATTACTCCGATTGCGATTAATCGCAATCGCAACTTTTAGTTGCAAGTCCCACTGCCCTGCTTTCACTTCGGTGCGATTGATCACTATTCATTTAAATGTGCCGATGCGATTGGACCGGAAATTAAACATATAAAATCATAATTTATAGACCCATCGGGTCCGGGCTTCAATCGCAATTGAAACTCTTTGTTTACATGTTCTGCTGCACAGTTTTTCTCCGATGCGATTGGGAAAGGGTCCCACCTTATGGTACTTTGGTTCTTTCGATCATAAAGCGCTCCACTTATATAAAGCACTGCATATGTATATGCTTCCGCTTCTGCCTTTAGTGTAACCTCTAGCTGGGTAATGATTCTCAGAATAAGATTTATATATGTATACATTGCCGCTTGGGTTAAGATTCCCGGAATTATGTTTATGTATCCTCCCGCCTGGGTTACAATTCCCGAAATGAGGTTTATATATATATATATACTTTGCCGCTTGGTTCACGATTATCGGAATTTTATATATATATCCTTCGGCTTGGGTAACGGTTCCCGGAATTTATGTTTAGTGTATCTACCAACTGGGGTAGTGATTCTCGGAATAACGGCTATGCCTCTGCTTCTTCCTTTCTGTGATAACAACACCTCCGACTCTACCTCCGCCTCGTCCTCCTACTCGCCTCACTCGCTTCCGCCCTCCCCGCTCGTTGTACCGCTCGCTCGACCTCTCGTCTCCGCCGTTGTACCCCGCCGCTCAACCTCTCGCCTACTCGCCGAAATTTTACCTTTTGTCTTCTGCTGTTGTTCTTTGCCTATCTCTGCATCTGCTGCCTTCTTTGTCTGTCTTTGTCTTTTCTGCCTCTATTTCCATCAATGACAACATTTCCAACAAAAAAATTGGTATATATACAACATTCTTATAATAGAGCAGTCAACACTTCTACAGGAAATTCCCCATTTGAGACTTGTTTTGGATATTTTCCACCTTCATATTTGGACATTGCATATGGGCAACAAGGAGGAGTGAGGGAAGATCTTATATGAGATTATTTGAGGGCTAAATATTTATAGAATAGATCAATAAGATCCATCTACAGGTACATGAAAAATTTCATAAATCGTAGAAGTAGAAGGCCAGACATAATAATCACAAAAAAAGAGAAATCATTAATTGAAGGTGGGAGACAAAGTATGGCTACAGATTAAGGAGAGGTTGCAGGGGCTCGGTGAGAAAATCAAGGCTCTAAGGTAAGTTCCCTTTGAGATACTGGACAAGGTAGGTTATAATACCTATCGACTCATTTTTTCACCATATATGCACATTTACTCAATTGTGAATGTAGAGAATTTGAAACTCTATGAGCCTTCCATGCTAGATCAGAAAAGGAAACATGTCCTACCTTATGTGGAGGATTTGGAACCATATGCTTAGGAAGAGTTGATAGAAGATACAATTTTTTAGAAGAGGTCCAGAACTACAAGATAGAGGCAGCATGACCTTTGGTAGATTGGGTTGAAGGGACAACTTCTAGGCAAAGCTAAATGGTACACAAGGGAGAAGGTGGATGAAAATTTTCCTCACCTCATTTAGTAAAATATTTTGGGGATAAAAAGCCTCCAAAAATGGGGAGGTGTGATCCATATTAGATAATTATATTTTTTTTCATCCATCTCGAGGCATTTGAAGTGGAAAAAGTGGAGGAATCAGCTCACGAGACCATATTTACCTGCAGGACCCAGTTTGGCGAAATAAGGTCTGAAACCTTCTGGAAGAGTTTTGAGGCATCAAACGACATTATTTTGGGGTAAAAATTTACCTCTTTAGCACATAATATTTTCATTCTATTATACACACAAAGATATTTCCAACAATGCAAGCCAGTCGGAGTTAGTATGCAAAAGTTATGCCACTCATAAGTTGACCTTCATGTTTTCACACCTATAGTTCGGGAGGATGCCACGTCATCCCCCATTATTCATGGAAAAAGGGCTATCCAATTTTATTTTAATGTAAAATACTCTAGAAGAGTCTATATTGTAACTCAATTAAGATTTTATGTAGTCAAATTTAACCACTAGTAGGCTATTGGCCTATGTTATAATCGGGCCACTAGGAGGAAGAGGAATTCCATTCTTTTGAGAGAATTTGTTCCATAGCTGAGCAAATATAACCAGGAGAGATAGGAGGTAGAACACACAGAGAGGATTTTTGCATTTTAGCATCCCACGGGCCATAGACATTACTACTTTGTACCTGCAACCATATTTCTAGACATAGAAAGAGAGTGAAGCAACCTCACCTTCCAGCTGGGTTTTCTCCCGAAAGGGTTTTCGAGAAACCATATCTTGTGTCTTATGTGTGTGTGTGTGAGTTTATTTTTGTCGTTATATAATTCTATGTAATTTATATTCGTGTGCATGCACTAATTACAGTTAAATATACATACCTTAAAGTCTAATAAAACTATAATAGTGTAAAATTTCATTATTTAAATATATTATTATCAGATCTGTTGTGACGAACTATCTAGTGGAATATCCATGGTAGTTTAAGGATCATGATCTGCTAGAGTTGAATTTTTATTTCCATGAGTGCATCTCTTGCCATAGGTAAAACAGATCTTGAACATATTTTCTCTTATTAGGAAATAACATCATTCCTCCCAAGAGATTAGCATCAAAGGAGGTTAAATAAAGTATTATCGAGGAAGTTGTTGAAATTCATTCAACATTAGTTCCTAGTATATCTGACACATAGTTGTAAATTGAGAATGACTCTAATATCACTTGGAATATTTTACAAGATGCATTCACACTACAAAATTTAAATAATATCTGGAGGATAGACATGTTTACATCAACATCCAATGGTTAGGGTTTCATAGGTTCACTTGCATATTCCCAGTATTACCTTGTGAAAATGTCATTAAATGGATTATTCATGGCTTGGATGCCAAGAGCGTGCCTCTAAATAGTGATAGTGGGAAGTATCTTTCCTCCTACTAACCACATTATATCCACTTGATCTACAACTTTCCTAAGCCTAAGAAACACATGGACTCTCATTTATATGCAACAATAGACTACTTAAACACTAAGGAAGTTGATCTATGTGGATATTGTTTGCCACCTGCCTATTCCACCCAGAACTCCAATTAGTTTCATTACTTTCCTTGTTTATAGAAACATTCACTAATTTTAGAAGTTTTTTCAGGTCCTAAACTTTCAGAGCAATTTTTACCCCCCTAAATGACATTTTTTGAGGTCTGCAAAATTATGGGCATGCGACAAATCCTGTAGTATTCGGAGAGATATTTCCAATGAGGTATCGTACACACTAAATAGAGATAATATGACCAAGTTACAATCCTGTGAAGTTGAATGCCCGGTTAACCCCAACGGGGCCCACAAACTCTTGGTGTTCCATCTCCTAGTGTTAGGGTTTTGGTTTTTATGGTTTTCTCTTGTTGTTCAATAATAAAAAGGCAATTGAGCCTCACTGTAACATAGTTCAGAGTAATGTAGCCACCGCATCTCTTCTCAAAGATAATCTACCATTGCCCGAGCTAGTTTATTTCCATTGTGTCATTAGGCATATTTCAGTTCTTTGATATTAATGAAATGAAGTGTTATTTCTGATGCATCTCTTTATTTATGTTTATATCTATATTTTGTTTCATTCCTATTTAAGTTTGGATCAGTGGTTTCAGAGTGGTCTTCTCCTTTTATGTTTTTCTTTACATGTCCCCAATGTATTCAAGGTATAATGAGTTAGGGCTTGAATTGGTTGAAACTTTGCAAGACCAGTCTAAAAAACCCAGAAAACCTCCCATGGCGAAAAAAAGAAAGATGAGGGAGCAGTATATCCTTTCAAAATATTTCTCGAATAATCCCTCGAGTGATAGAGGAATGTGATCATGGAAAAAATTTCCCAGATCCTTTAGCGTATGCCCACATGTGACGTATCTTCATCCGACAATCACTTTAGAGGCGCCACTCCCTTCAGGGTACAATTCAACTTTGACATTCCCATATTTGAAGGCCAGATAGATGAAAAGGCCATAGATAGATGGTTAAATTTTTTGGAAGGATATTTTTCAGTTCATGATTTTTCCAATAGGGAAAATATTACTTTTTTGATTCTTAAAGTCGCCCTCCATGTCAAGGACTAGTGGGAAACATACTGTGAATGGAGGGACGAGAGAGAACCCTCACTATTTTCATCACACCCACTTGGAATTATTCCTGAGATGACATCAAGGAACAATATTACCCTGTGGGGATCTATGCGGACAAGTACATACAATGAACCACACTACAACAACAAAGGGATTCAAATGTGCATAAGTTGACGAATTTGTTCCATAACCTGCACACAAAGTTGGGTATCAAAGATTCAGAGAAACATTTGGTGCTTAAGTACCGCATTTGTTTGCACAAATATATTCAGGAGGAAATGGAGTTCCTTGAAATCTCCTCACTTGGAGAAACATACCAATATGTTGCCAAGATCGAGTATAAATTTTAAAAAAAGAAGCGAGACTTTGGATCTGTGAATCCGAAGCAAGGAAAATGTACCCCAAACCACAAAAAATGCAAAAATCCAAGGCGAGGTGACCCGGGACAACCCACCAAATCCGCAAGCAAATAAAAACACCACGAAGACAAAGAAGGACACAGGAAAGTGGTGTGAGTTCCATAAGAGCCCCACATGCAACAAAAGTGATTGTCGGGCCAAGTAGTCACTGGTGGTTGAGATGGAGGCTTCTAAATCAGATATTTGTTCCAACTCTGAGTCACAACCCGACAAGGGGAATGAAAAAGGGAATCAAATTATTGATGGAGAGCCCAGTGCCACCATTTCCACCATCACGATCCAAAAGGATGAGCTCGAATATCTAAAGGAGGGGGAGTGCCTCTTCCATTCTAAAATTTGGGTAAAGGGTTATCTGCTACAATTTTTTTTCCACAACATGAGCCAAAATAACCTCATTTAAACAAAGGTCGTGAAGTGACTAGGCGTACCGGCCACAAAACACACACAACCCTACACCATCGGGTGGCTTCACCAAGGACGGGATCGCTGCATTAGCGAGCAATGTCGCCTTCCCTACAACGTCAATCCCATCATAGATGAGGTATTGTGTGATGTTTCTCCTCTTGAATTTTTTGATGTATTATTAGGCCAATATACTTGCAAGTGGCATGTTGTGTATGATTCTAGGCCTCACACTATTATTATTACTTTGGGAAATAATTTTTACAGGATACCGAAGGTAGAACCACCCACCTCCATCTCTTTGATCACTGTGAAACAATGTAGTGAGATCATTTCCTAGACCGATAAAAAAAAATTCCTTATGATTCGCCCTCAGGGAAAGAAGAATATTATGGCCACGGCCTCCAGACATGGCTTCCCGTGCAGAAACAATACATGGACAAGGTCGTGGAGGAGTACAGGGACATCTTTATCTCACCCATAGGGGTACCTCTACACTGTGAGGTAAAGCACTCCATTGATCTGACCCTGCGCATGTCGCTACCCAATGGAATGATCTATTGACATTCTATTCTAGAGAACGATGAAATCAAGAGGTAGATTCAGGAGCTATTGCAGAAATGGCACATCAAGCCAAGTTCATCACCCTGTGGGACCCTAATCATGTTGGTATAGAAGAAGGATGACACCTGGAGACTATGTATTGAATATGAGGCACTGAAAAACATCACTTTCCGAAATACGTATCTAATCCAACAGATCGATGACCTTATAGACCAACTCAAGGAGGCCAAATATTTCAGCAAGATTGATTTAAAGTTTGGATATCACTAGGTACCAATCAAAACTTTGATGTGTGGAAGACTGCCTTCAAATATAGGGAGGGCCTATTCGAATGGCTGATCATTCCTTTCAAGTTGACGAATGCCCCTAAAACCTTCATGAGGATGATAGACGATATCTTGTGACCCTTCACCAACTCATTCGTGGTGGTGTATTTGGATGACATCCTGATATTCAGCCAGACTTGTGAATAGAACCTCCATAATGTTCGATAGGTCCTCCAAACCCTACAACAACACAAGTTATGTGCTAATTTAGAGAAATTCATTTTTGGTATGACTGAGGTTCAATATTTGGGGTACATCATTGATGAGTGGGGTGTGCATGTGGACCCATCCAAGATATAAGTCATTCTGGATTGGCCAACCCCAACGACTCTCACAGAGCTTTGCAACTTTCTATGTCTTACCAAATTCTACCACATGTTTTTGTTCGGATTCTTTCATATCACTTCTCCTTTGATTCAAGTCACCAAGGGAGGAGTGAAAAAAAAGTTCTTTTGGTATGAATCCCAACAAAAGGAATTTTCCGAGTTGAAGCATCGCCTCTGCTCTGCACCAGTGCTCACATTACCAGACTTGCAACAACCATTTGATATTGAAACAAATGCCTCTAACTATGTGATTGGTGCAGTTCTTACTCACTAGGGGCATCCAATGGCATATCATAGTGAGACACTTTCAGATACAATTCAAAAGTATCCCACCTATCACAAAGAGATGTATTCCATTATGTAGGCCTGCCGACAATGGATGCATTACATTCCGGGGAAGGAAACAATCATCCACACAGACCACCAACCCCTACAATTCATACAAACACAAGGGAAGTTTCAGAATTATCGCCATAAAAAATGGTCCAAATACCTACAACAATTCAATTTTAACATTGAGTAAAAGAAGGGTAGCACCAACAATGTTGTAGACTTCCTTAGTCGACCGTTGATCATGGCACTGACCACTGTGCTCGACTCTTGTGGGCACAAGACTTTGAGGTGGCAGCAACTTTACAAAAGAAATCCAGAATTCAGCAACACATACTAGACACTCATGGAAGGCAAGAAAGTTCCAAATTTTCACCTCTAGGATGCACTGTTATGCCACTTGGTACTATTCTGTGTTCCTTCAAGCAAGTGTACCAAGATGATTTTGGAGGGACACTATAATTGGTTCGCTAGACATTTCAGATTAGAGAAAACATGGGTAGTGATGCAGAAGTATGTCTATTGACCAAACCTTCGAAAGGATGTTGGGAAGTACATAAGATCATGCATTTCTTGTGCCATTGAAAAACCAGCCATCAAGAAACAAAGCCTATATACTCCTCTTCCTACTCTTAGGAAAAAAACGTTCTTAAGTACATTTTGTCCAAGTCTATGTTCGATGTTGGATACCAAGCTCACTAAGTCCACAGATTTCCACCCCCAAACTGATGGCCAAACAGAGATCGTCAACAAGATGAACGTACGCATTATGCGCATATACAACTCGAAGCATCCACGGACATGGGATGAAATCCTCCCCTATGTCCAAAATAGCTACAATAGAGCTCTCCATAACTCAACTAGCCACAACCCCTTTTAGAAGGGGTTTGGATTCTAGCCACTATGTCCCATTGATCTGGCCATACCATTTGCAGCTACTCAGGAATATTTGGCTCATGTCCATTCCGAAGCTGACAGGGCTAACAAATTCATTGAGTGCATTCAACACATCTCCCAGTAGATCCATGAAATATTGGATAGAGCCAATGCTAAATACAAGAAATGACATAATCAACATCAAGTGGCACACAAGTTCCAGGTGGGTGACAAAGTTTGGCTACATTTGTAGAAGAGCACCTCATTGGGCCACTCCGCAAGCTTCACCCGTTTTGATATGGGTCGTACACCATCACCAAGGTCGTAGGATAAAATAACTTTGAGCTCATCATTCCATCGTTCCTTGGCCTACACCTAGTATTCAATGTGGACTGCCTTCAGCCATACTTTCCACCATTATTGGACAAATCCGACATTGCAGAACAACTCACACCAACAGAGTTAAACACAAACTGCATGGAACAAGCCACAACTGATCGGATCATGGACACATAGATAAAGAACACTCACCAACAAAGGATCCATCTATATCAAGTTTTCAAAGCATGCCAACTCCCATTAGAGGAAATTTCAGCTTAAAAGTGCCCATGAAATTTTCATGGAATTTCCTTGTCATAATATGTAAACCACTCAAAATGCTTTAAATTTAAAAAGAGGTACATATAAATATTTTGGAGGGAAAAGAAGAAAAACTACTTTTTTTAATCGTATTTTTACTTATATCCTTATAATTTTACTCAAATTTCAAGTGTAGACACCCGTTGGATGCAAAATTAAATTCCACATCCAATGAGTACTAATTATGCTTACTTTTAAGAAGACACACTTGACAAAAATTACACATACATTAAAAAAAAACTTGTTTCAACATGTCTTTTAATGTATCTGCAAATTTTATCAATGTGTGTCTTCTCAAAAGTATGCATAATGGCTACTCGTTGGATGTGGAATTAAATTTTGACATCTAATGAGTGTATAAACGTGAAATTTGAGTAAACCTATAAGGAGATAAGACAAAAATACAATTAAAAAAAAAAGTAGATTTCTTCTTTTCCCTCCAAAATTTATAACTCTTATTTTATTATTTTTACTATTATTTTATTATTTTTCCTTAGGAAGCCACTTTTAGGCTGGCATTTCCTTAAATGTTCACCAGGGACCAGGTTCAACATAAATTTCCTCACCTCATGGAGGCTTTGCACGCAATGGAGACCATTGCTTCCTAAGGAGGTGTTAGTATGAAATTCTTGGAATGTATACCAAAAATATCTCACTTTAGTCACAGTTGACTAGTGACCCTAACAAAAATTGTGGTTGCTTATACTTCAGATCTGCAATAAAATATGAGAAAAACCTGCAGCAAAAATGGATGTATGTGATCTAAAAGAAGCAATAAAAATGAATTTGATGTAATAACCCAATTATGGAAAAGCTTTAAAAAAATGAATCTTTTATTAATATCACATGGTGAAGGATATTTACAAAAGGGTCGGAAATCCCCCTCTGTGGGATGGGTCCTTTGATTTCCTTAACGCTTATGTATTAGATCTTCCTCTCTCAGTGTGTGAAAACCCAAACAATGTGTACAACTATAATGGGAGCTCAAAAGTATGGAGACGATAATGGTGACGAAGATAATTATCATGGTAAGGAATAAATAAAAAACCCTCTTATTTATAGAAAAGTATTGGGTTGATCTCGAAAATGGAGAATAATAAAATATTATTGACCAAAATTTAGATCTAACCGTAAGGAATATTTTATTATTTTTTTGGAGATGGAAATTATATTCATAATGGTCAAATATCTTTATTTAGAAATAAATTAAAAAATAAAATGATTTATTAATTATTTCGCAAATAATAAGAAAAGTGTGAAAATGAAATAATTATTAAATAATGATTTAACAATTATTCCAAGAATGGAGTTAAGGAAAAATAAATAAATAGTGATTTATTTAATTATTCCTAGGCGATATAGTCAAATGTGATAAGGAATAATTATCAAACAATAATTTAATAATTATTCCTAGAGAATATTAAAAAAATAATGGTTTATTTAATTATTCTCATAGGTTTTAATAAGAAATAACTTAATAAAAGTGGTTTATTAAATTATTTCCTATAGTGAAAGTGATTTCACTATGGTAAAATTAAACTTACATGGTGTATTTCGATCCACCTAGTTAGAAATGGCTATGTGATCATTTTTTGGTGATAATAGATTTCCCCTAAATGTACGAGTGTTAGGAACAAATCGTATGACCGAAATACGTTATAAGTTACACTTCCATGAGACACCAAAGGGAAGTGATAGAGAGAGAGAGAGAGAGAGAGAGAGAGAGAGAGACGACTGAAGCAATGCAATGAAGGAAAAAAATGGAGGGGGCGAGACCTACTAAACTGATATAAGTCTCCTTCTATTTTGGATTACATGATCTCAAATGAGGCAGGGGAGGTCTACCCATACCCTCTGATATAATTGAGTACACAGAATAATGGTAAGCCCAACAATGTGGGACTGAGCTACAAAGTGCATGATACATGATACACTGGCATCAATGGGCCAGGGCATAATACAATGCATCGCATATGCATAATTTGCCTAGAAAAAAATAGGCCAAGAATGAATACAATAACATCCAAGTACATGAGACATAGTACCCATCAAGTTGGCATGGGGAGGGACGACCGCAACCAAAGAAGCCCTGCTGAATAGGAAATGGATCCGAATACCTAAATGGATCATATTAAGGAGACATGCATGTTGTGGGCGCTACAAGCGACTAGAAACGAACCCATCAAATATGTGAAACTACATCTCAAGATGGATAATAACCTGAGGTCATTCGAGAATATGGGGCGATAATTGAAGGGCTACCCCCTCATGAGGTTTGTGACATCTCACACACACTCGAGAATCATTGGTACAATCTGTTGGGACACCAGACCATCAAGTGTATGATTCTCAATCCTGCGATAATGAGTTTGAATCAAGCACGTGGTAAATAACCAAGTCGGAGGTCAATGATGATTCCCTTTTCTTGATCTAACACATTGACCAATGATGAAATTTTGAACCAAGGTACACCGACCTCTAGACCATTCTGGAATAAATGTGCTAAAATCGACATAAGAAGGCTTGCCATAATTGAGGAAATAAGGAATCCTCAACAAAGGCATGAGGGATCATAGTAGAGTGACTGATGGACTGAAACCAGGGATGATGATGGAGGGATATAAAATGATAGGCAGACTGATGACTTCCCTTGTCAGAGCATAATATGCATGGTTGACCTCGCAACAATTGGCTCAATTCTAGAGGGGATGGTCAACTACTTAGACAAAGGCTTTTCAGAGACATAATAGTATAGTTGGAGGAAAAAAGGGTAAAAAAAGGATGAATGTGACACAAATATGGATGGAATACTGTAACAGGACACAATGGGGCTCAAAACATACTCCATGAATGCAAGGGTGACTCATCTCGGATGCTCTGAATAAATGTGACCCGATGATGTTGCCACATGGCATAGGACCAGGGGGATCATAAAAAATGAGTAAATGGTGGTTACTCCTAACAAAAATCAACACATGAGTCTATGAGTGCTAAGGTAAAGTGGAACCAAAGTACAAGCAACTCATATGAAGAAATTAAGTTTGAATTGGTGGAAAAGTGAAACTTTGTGGAAAAAATGGCTTCTAGGTGAAGTGTCAAATTACCAAAAAATAAAGGAAGGCCCTTTATAAAAATCGGTGAGATATTTCTAATGATGTTGACGGTTCATCAAACCAAGCTACGGTTTGGTCACAATGAGCTATGGAAAAACTAGGGTTTTCCAATAAAAGGGCTTCTTTCCTCCAAATCCAATTCATTTGCATAGTGATTTTTTGGAGAATTTGGAGAGGAGGAAAAGGCCCTAAATATTTTGGATATCATAGAGGAAAAAACGACCGTCGGAATTGGAATATGAGACTTTCATGTAGGTGACCTCATTTGTCTAAATTTGGCCTTAATTCTTCTTGGAAGGATGATTCCTGGTGAAGAATTAAGGTAAGAAAGGAATACAGGAATGAACTACGAGAGAAGTTCTAAGATCATCCCCTCCCACCAAGTCAAACATGGGGACTGGGTGGTAATTATGGCATCACATAGATTATAGTATTTAAAAATATGGTAGCAAACATATATGATATATGATGTGGATATGGCTTGCCAGAGAGGCCGGTAGGACAAACTATCCAAAGAATGAAAGGATAATCAACTATCTCTAGATCGTTGGGGTCTAGGCCGAGACTTATGTTAATCAAGTTATAATATGGCCAAGGGTGCCATAATTTCCCCAAGCATGAGATACTTCCCCCCAACATATGTGGTGGAGGGGATTGATCTGGTATGCAAATATGGGAATCATGCCCCCTACCAGGAGGATTTTTCGGAGCACCATTCTATTCCAAGTGCTCAAATAATGGATTTAAGCATTCAGTCCTATTGGCACTAGATCCTCAAGAGGATGGTGAGTAGAGGTAGGGGCATATGTGCCCCCCATTTTTGTATGAAGCATGATATGGGCATGTCGAATGTATTTAGAGTAGTGGAATCCAAACACATTTTGATGACATGGTTTTCCATTTGTTGATCTTATGGATGTCTTCTTGTGGGAAGAATAGATAAATAAAGTTAGAGAAAGGCAATGATGTATTTCCAATCTCATTTGGTACTACATATATCAATCAAATGGACTAAATTTTTGGGTTCGCATGCATGGTGTCACTACACCAAAGAGTGGCTTTGGATATAATGAACTGATGCTCATCTAGAAAACACAGTGGTTGAAAAATGACAATGTCGAAGGGACTGGGTTGTTGATGTAAGATGAAGGAATGATTAAGTGGATCTTCCCTAGAGTGATATGAAGTGATATGATATTCTATAGGTTCTTCAAATTGGGGAAGAATAATGGTACTAGAGTCAACACTACCAAATGAACTAGGAGGGTTAGGGAGAATTTCTTCTCTCGAACTCTAAAAAATGGATGCCCCCTTACCCAAAAATTACATGGTAATGTAATGGACACAAGATGGAAGTAGTTTGAATTCATGGGTTCAAATTAAGGGGGGAGGGATCCAATCGACCTCACCATTTATGAAGTATTTAGATTCCACAACATATTGATCATGGGTTTGATGCGGAAGGAAATACACATAATGGTGCATATCATCCCAAGGATAATTAGGGGTGGCCATGGCTTCCATGATGTGTTCATATGAATGAAATATGGGAAGATGGGAGGAGGAGAGACCACATGATGTGGAGGAAATATCTGAAGCATCGTCATGATTGACAAGGTTCACATGCGCATTGCCAACAGAAGCAAACGAATAACTAGTAGATGGAATATCTATTGATGTTGATACATGGGTGTACAGTGAAGAAGGTTTGACCAAATCACAATAGGAAACTCCTTAGGAGTCCCCATATGATGATCCCATGGATGAAGACAGGTAGATGTTAAGTCCCTATATTAATAGTTTAGTCCCTTATTATGTTAGTGTAGCCCCCTTTATTGTTATTATTGTACCCCTGTAACCCCCATATTGTTATTATTGTGCCCTTACATTATTATTTTTAGGTCGGCTAGGATTACATTGTGGCCCCACTAGGATTACATTGTGGCCCCATGGACTCCTATATATAGAAAGGAGGTTTTGTCATTTGTATCATCCAAGAATTGTTCATTCATGTAATGTATTGGAGGTTGCCCCCTCAAAGTGGCTTATTTCTAAGTCGTTGATATCTCTTTTCTTCTATTTTTGGAGCTAGTTTCACAACAGTAGATAATAGGAGAAATGTTATCCGTCTACATTGGGAGGAGGGATCACAATGTGTAGTGAAGGGATTTCCTGTTATGGTGAATTAATGGTACCATAATCCACAAGTAGAGAAGTGTTGGATTCCTATGAGTGGCCTCTATTTTGCAAAGAGCCTGGAGGGTATTGCGAAAATATTCGAGACGACGAAAATGGTGGGAATAGTGGCCAAAATCATCACACAAATCACATGGGTGATTCATGCATAATGATTTGTTTTTCTTGGCTGACTCAGGTAAGGTAACATGGACCTCCGGGATGTTAGAGTCAGGAAAAGTGTTGATGACCACATCTTTGAGATGAGGGCGTTGAGGAAAATTATTGGTGGCATGCCCAACAATGTAACACAAAGAGCACAGAGGTGTTGGATTTGGAGGCTTAGGAGGAGCTAGAGTTGTTTGGGGTGCCTTGTCTTTAGTTCCCTTTTTCTGGGCTTTTCCCCCCTCACTAGATGCTTTTACAACAGGTGTAGTTTCAGGCTGAGGTTTCTATGGAACTGAAGCAAAGGAAGGGGAAGGAACAACAAGTTGCACGAGGGTCAAAGTTGTGTAAGGTTTAAGTTGGTCAGGAAGAGTGTTTGCGGGGGTAATCAATGTACCAGACTAGGATCCCTAAGGTAAAGTTGGGTAAACTCAACTTAGCCATGAAAGGGACAGAGAAAATTCCTAGTGGGGGGAATAAGAAAGGTATTGTTATAGGTCAATATGGGCACCATTCCCAATGACTTGGTTAACTGGACATCATCTCCAGGACCAATGATCAAGGGTGTATCAGTCCCTATCATTTCAGTTGCTACATGCTCTAAGACAAGAAACAAGACAAATCAAGAAAGACTTTCATCAAGCAAAGGTTTCCAAGGTTTGAAGCTTATTATATAGCATATGAGAGCTCACCAACGGAGGCTCTAAGGGGCCTAAGTGTGTTGCATATGTAGGTAGCCCCAAGCAAGGCTGCTCTGCAAAGCACTTCCCGACATTCACAGGTGTGTTGGTCACATTGGGAGCGAAATTCTCATCGTTCTGGAATCTCCACTTGGCCAGTGCCTTCTAGAAGAGTTCACATGTGTCAAGCTTCGGATCAAAGTGTCCTTTTGACATCTACATGACTGGAAACATGTATTTCCTATTATTTGAAAGTCATTGATTGCAAAACAACCTACAGTTCATCTATAAATTGAGCACATATCTAAGTGCTTGAGAAGGAATAATTTGAGTAGAGAAATGCTGGAGAATTTTCAATTGAGAGCTAGATTTGTGTAGCTGCTACTGGAGAGATTTATACTGTGAAGAGGCTTTGGGACGTTGCTTGAAGGTTCACTTCAAAATAGTCACTTGGTTGTAACCTCTCCTTCTATCATCAATAAATAATACGGCTTATTTTTCCCTATATGCATCTGTATTGACTTTGATTTTCCATATTGCAAGATCTTAGTTGATGTGTATGGTTTATGCTTTACTGATTTAAAAAACTAACTTGAATAGATATCTATATTATTGCATCTTCTATTGTTTCAGTGTTCTTTCTTGCAGGAAGCATTCCGCACAAACTGCTTGAATTTGAAGCTGCAACGGAAGCGACAGAAGGAGCCATTTAGAAGCACTTGGATCACAAGTACCCTTATAATCCTCTATTTGTATATGTTCTTAGTTAGGAGAAATAGTCGTATAGTCTTTCACCTGATGTTATAGACTAGCACCTGTCTAGGGAAGCGTGATTTATCCATAATTCACAATTCTAGCCCAACAAATTGGCGACTCCACTGGGGAAAATTTCTCTTAGTTCTACATGTTTAAACCTCTGATTTTCTTTTTTTATCCACCCAGTAGTTGTTACTCATCAGGATTAAACTTTTTCAAAGTAAAATTTGCAAATACTGTGAGTTAAACAATAGTATTTTTCTTTGTATATTGTGCCCAACGCACCCTTAGACTGGACACAGTGCTTTGCAGAGCATTGTCTCCCTTCCTAGCCTACGTTGCAGAGCACTGTCTCCCCTTGGAGACTGCGTTGACTCCTAAGAACATCCAAATTCCCTTGAATTTTCCTTTGCAATTTTCTTCAATTTTGTTTGTTGTTGTGTTTTGAAAAATTTTATCCTCAATTGACCAGTGAATCTATATACTTCTTCCTCCTTTGGCTGAAAATTTGTTCAATGTTTGTTTAAAAAAGTTTTTCTTTATCAGTGACAAGTTGATTTCAAATTATTTTTAATGGTCGCATTAAGAATCGTTTGCTTTCGAAATAGGAAATTGTCGTAAAAATCTTCATTTCCTTGATAGGATAAATTGTTGTTGAAATCCTCATTTTTCCTTCAAAAGAGAAATTGTTGTTTGTATTCTTCGTTTCGCAAATTTGAAAAGCATTTGAATTGTTGATTTAGTGCACTTAGTTTCTTTTTTTCATTCATAACATTAAAGAAACTGAAAATAAAAACTTGCATTTGCATGTAGAATAATGTGTGTTTTGAAAAAGGAACATTAGGAAATCTGCATTTAGTTTGTGCTCATTGATTTATTTTGTTCATTGATTTGTTTGCTCACAAATTATTTGCTCTCTTTCCTTAGTAGCTAGGTTTTTCATTGAAAAAGCTGAAAGTGAAAGATTGTTTAACATTCTTAGCTTGAATTTTAGGAATTTCAGACGCATAATCACAGTGAACCTTTGAAAGGAAAATTGTTAAGCAAGATCAACATAAAATTAATCTCAATTTACTTAACAACGCATTGGAACCATAACGATAAATCTTAGAAGGTCTAGGCTAGAGACGTGTTTCGGCGTCATAAAACATAGTAGTTGTCGTTAACTTGTCTGCGATACATTTCGAGTGTAATACCTCACTCCATGTACGTAAGTATATCGTATCTCGTCCACGTAATTTTGGGTATATTGGGCAGTGTTACAGTATGATAAGTATAAAGGGGTGCTCTCACTGTGTGGTTTCGCATCAGACAGTGCTAATATGGACTTAGGCCTCCACGTACCTTCAGGTATATTTCGGAGGACAAATTTTAGGTTCTATCCATCCATAGTGAACCGAGTCAGCTGCCTTGAAATTGTGATACACTGAACATAGCATTCGGGGAGATTTCTTTCCTGTACTTCTTGGTTCGCCAGGAGGTATTCTGCAGTTCATAGTTTCTTGGTAAACCCTTTTTCCTAGTATTACCCTCTTTTTGTTTATTTGTTTTTTTTTGGTTAAAATAAATCAGTAATCGTGGAAGAGCAAAATCCTATCCCCCGTCGTTCACGTAGATTAGCTTTAAAACCACCTTTACTGCTAGAAGCTACTTTTGGTAGGAGAAGGGGATCACGATCTGCCGAATCAAGTACAATCCGTACCTCTGGTGAAACATCATCTTTTAAACCAAAGTTAGCTCAAATTGTTTCCACACATCCTGGTTCGTCTACTGTTGTCAAAATGGAGTCTTAACAACTACCCATGGTCACGATCCATTCAATCAGTGATACCATACCTCCTGGACCCAATGTTGTTCAATCACAAATTGATCCAGATCATGTCTCTTCTTTGCCAGAACATCTGAATCCTAAAGTCGAACAACTGGAAGTTGTTCCTACCTTGGTCATCCCACAAAATTCTATAGCCATTAAAACTCCTATATCACACAGTCAACTGTTTGAAATATATTTTGGGCCTGACGGTGAAGTTCTTCCACCTGGCTTAATTGTGATTGAATAAATCCCACAAGACGATACACCTTTAACTCCAACCCATTTTTGGGGGGACCTTTACCTGTACGAGTCTTTTCCTCAATCGTTTCCATCTAATTTTGTTGATCCTATTCCCATTCAATCTCCCATCGATTTTTGAGGGTATACATTTCGTCAAACAAACATGTCTAAACCAACATATTCGGTTGGGTCTGATGTTCCAATTACGTCAAATCCTACCCTCGCTACTCTGTTGATGTTCACAACCTCACCAGAGTCATATTTGCACAGTGGCCCTTTGGTCCCAACAGGATACAAATCATTATCTGGCACTTTATCTAGTGCATCTTCACGATCACGGTCTTTGCCAATGTCATCATCCGGTGTTTTAACTGGTAGTCATGTCGTTAGTACTGAATGAATTTATTCATTACATACATCATCAGGGAAACATCAAGTCGATCCTCTTGGGTCAATTCCTTTAAGTACCATATCAACTGGACTCTCAGCATTTGGAGAAAATTATTTTCCGTCTTATTATTCTCCTCATGCTGGGAGGCAACATTTGGTCACCCAATATGATATTAATCTGTCACTTTTTGGTCAAACTAATGTTGACATGAATTTTTTTCAATGGCAGCCCACTCTTCCTATCCAATCACAAACGGTTGTACACTCGTATCAACCAGTTCAACCTGTTACACCCACTTGATTACCACTTGTTAATACATCACTACCCCTATTACAAAATCAAAATATTGTACATCAACCTTATCAAATGGTTTCTTTGACTCAATATCTCAAATTTTGGGTCCACAGAATCCAAATCCTTTGGTTAATTTACAACCACCTGTATCAGGCATCATTTATTCACAAGCTAGTGTACCATTTTATGGGATGTCACAAACGCAACCTGGTTATACATATCAACCGAATCCAGGTTATACTAATTTGGGTTATAACATTGGTGGACAGACCCCTTGGCAGCCACAGGCACAAATGCCTCAAACTTCATTTCAACAAGTATCATATCTAGGTTTTGGTCAACATAATCCTCAAGTGTTTGCTACGCAAAACAACCCCTATCTGGGTTACCAGCAACAGATTTTGTATGTTGGTGCTCAAAGGCCTATTGCTCAAGCAATTCCATCTTACCCTGGCAATGGTCAACTCGACCTTAATAGACAGTTGCCTTTTGTTGCAACCTTGGAATTACCAGATTTAAACCGGTTAACCAATGATCCTATAAATTATTCTCCTTGGTGGTTGCTGATACCACATAAATTACCCTCCGATATTACTAAATTAAATGGAAACCCTGGAGAAGACCCGCTGACTCATGTTATGACTTATCATTTATGGTGTTCATCAAATTCCCTAAATGATGATTCTGTTTGACTACGTCTTTTTCAGCGTATGCTTACATGTCTGGATGCTAAATGGTACATTGAGTTACCTAGAGCTTCTTTTGACAATTTCGCTGCCCTAGCTACTATATTTTTGACCCATTTCTATTTACCAATCAGATACAAAACTGGAACAGAACTCTTGACCAACTTAAAATAGACTAATGCTACTCACATTTCTGATCATATTCATGAGTGGCGTCGTCGTCGACGAATGGTTAAGACATTTGTTCCGGATTAGCTCCTTGTTGAATGGTTCATTAAGTCCCTGTTACCATCTATAACTGAGGATGTGGCTAAGGATGGCATCATCACGGAAGAGCAAGTTATCGCTCATGCCCAATAATTATACTTGATTTATACTCAGTCTGGCACACTCTATGAAAAAATTCCTAATGCACCGCGATCTAATTTCAATGTTCCTCCTCAAATAAAGGAATCTCATGCTGGAGACAGCTTGATAGGTACTGCAAACATACACCATGCTAATGCATCTAATCCTACTCCTACTTCCGAAATTAATGCCGTGTCATTTGACAAAGGCAAAAGTAACAAGAAACCAGGAAGTAAAAAAAAGGGGAAATCAAAGAAAAATCAAACTTCTAACCCGCAGGAAAGATCATCTGATCAACCGTCTGGACCACGAAAACCTCGTTATCCATGCATAATTTATAATGAGGAACACTTTTTTAGGGGTTGTCCTCACCACGCTAAAGTCTCAAAAATAATCAAGACTTCCCATGCATCAGCTATCTTGACAGACCCATTTCCAAATCCAGACACTAATTTGGTTGCTACGGATCTAGCTCCTAGTTCCCAAGTGTTAATGTTATCCACCACAAAACCTTCACAAGATACTTTGGTGTCAACGCGTAATAAATACTATGGTAGTCCAGCCACTGATCAACCTACTACCCCGACAACGAATCCATCTACTGAATCAGTACCACCTATTGCTATTCCTGAATTGACAATTAAGCCATCGAAGGGAGTAATTCATATTTAATCGACATATAATCCTCGAGCAAGAGCTGCACAAAAATATAATATAGTTGAAGATTTGGCTCAATCCCCTTCATCTATGTCTTCTCTTGAGGTATTACAAAATTGTCCCTTCCAGAAGCAGGCTTTATTGTTGGCCATTGGTGGAATTGATCCGACTGATTCTAATCTTGTCTTTAATCATACGAGCTATGTACTGCAGCTACCAGCAGAATTGGCATTATCCATAAAATTAAATGTTCTCAATCACCTTTTTCATCACACTATTATTGATGAGGAAGCATCTACATGCATTATGTCTCTAAACTGTTGGAAGTCACTTGGTTCGCCGCGATTATCACAATCATCAATGACGTTGAAGGCTTTTGATGGAAGAACATATAAAACTTGTGGTATTATCAATAACTTGCATGTTGAACTGGGGGGGAAAACAGTGAATATTGATGTCAAGGTTGTTGATGGACCCCTTGACTATAATATTTTACTTGGAAGACCATGGGTGTATGCAATGACTGCAATTGTTTCTACATATTTTAGAATGATTGCCTTTCCGCATAAAGGTACAATCACAGTCATTAATCAATTATCCTTTTTTTCCTCCTCTTCACAAGAAACTGGAAGAATTCTGTTTGTTCACTCCCAAATAGAAATTCAGAACATTGGTGTAGGACTCTTAAAGTATTCCACTCTCATGGGAACCTTTGCATTACTGCCACCTGTGATATCGGCAGAAATTACAAGTATAGAGCCTCGTTACATGATCTCTTCCACTCTATCCGCCTTAAGGGAGAGTACGGGTGATTCTGATATTTCTACGTTGGATGAATTTTTACCGCCCAACCCTATTGATCTGGCATAGAAATCAATCTATTTGGCTTGGGCGGAAAATCCGAAATTAGCGTTGTCGAGTGTTTGGGTTGATCATTCATTAGATTTTGGAACCCCATCTGATCCATTTTCCTCAACATTCTTGATAGATGAGAATATTTTGGAAGCTATGATGTTAGAAGGAGAACCATGGGAAGATTATCATCATCGTTTCCATCTTCCTAAATATGAAGAAAACAATATTAGTGAACTATATCACCCATCCATCAAAACTTTCTTTTCGAATTCTTTACTGATTAATGCAATCAATTCCAAGCAAAATTTATCAAATATTGAAGAAACCATTTCTATCGATATTTGAACAAAACCTGGCATTATAGAAAATATTCATGTCAGTGTATCTTGTTCTCCATCAGAACTTGATTCATATCTCTCTTTATTTCATGAATTTCGTGACGTATTCGCTTGGTCTTACGAGGAAATTCCAGGCATAGATACTAGTATATTTGAACACACTATTAATATGTATCCTGATGTCAAACTCGTGCACCAACGGCTTCGTCCTATTCATCCAAAGAAAGCCGCTCCCATCAAAGCAGAAGTTGAAAATTTTTTGTGGGCTGGTTTTATTTACCCTGTTCCGCTAACTGAGTGGGTTTCCAACATCATTCCTGTTATGAACAAATAAGGAACCATTAGAGTGTGCATCGACTATCGGGATGTCAATATGGCTTGTCCAAAAGACAACTATCCTACTCCCTTTATCGACTAGATTATTGACAATTGTGCTGGATGCGAAATTTTTCATTCATGGATGGATTTTCTGGTGACAATCAAATCAATATCCACCCAAATGACCAACATAAGACAGCATTCATCTTTCCCTGGGGCACATTTTCATATAGGAAACTTCCATTTGGTTTAAATAACGTTGGGGAAACTTTTCAGAGAGCAATGGATTATGCTTTCAACGACATCAAGCACATTTTTCAACCATATCTATATGATTTACCAGCGCATTCACGAAATCAGATTGATCACCCAATGCATTTGAGAGCCATTTTCTTAAGCTACCAACACTACAAAATATGCCTCAATCCACATAAATGTGTGTTTTTTGTTGGTTCTGGTCAATTTCCCAGATTCGTAGTCTCAAAAGAAGAAATTCAATTAGATCCACTGAAGGTACAGGCCATTCTTGATTTGCCTGCACCATCAAATTTACTTCAGATACAAAAAATTCAAGGAAAGGCTAACTTCCTGAGAAGGTTCATTCCAAACTATGCCGAAATAGCTAAAGTATTTACTCGATTATTGAAAAATGGGGTTCCCTTCCATTGGAACCAAGTTGCACAAGCTTCTTTTGATGTTGTCAAGGACACTCTTGTCCAAGTGTCATTAATGTATCCTCCTAATTATCAAAATGATTATTTCCTATATATCGTCATAGCTAAAATGACCATCTCTATGGTTTTGGTCCAAGTAGAAGATGGAATTGAACATCCGATCTATTATTTGAGTCATAATCTCAATGATACGGAATTTATGTACTCATACATGGAAAATCTTGCCTTGGCAGTTGTTCAAGTTGTCCAAAGATTTCACCATTATATCATGCTCCGAAAAACAACAATAGTTTCGGATTGCAACCCCATGGCTTATATCTTATCATGTCAATTGTTGGGGGTCAAATATTCAAAATGGATTGTAATTTTGTAGGAATTTGATTTGGAATTCATCAAATCCATGTCAAAGAAGTCTTTAGTTTTGGCTGAGCTTCTCTGTGACCTTCCCTCTGATAGAACTATAACTACATCAAAACCATCAATTCCTGACGAGTCTTTGTTTCTGATCGGATCATCTAATCCTTGGTATGGGGATTTCATCATTTATCTCCAAACCCAAAATTTTCGACCTAATACCTCTCGCTCTGAACAGCGATGTATTCGATACCAAGCCAAAGATTATCTGATCATCGGCGATACACTTTATCGTCGTGGTGTCGATACCATTCTAAGGAGGTGCCTCACTCATGAGGAGGCCGAAAAAGTATTAAATGATTGTCATGTTGGGGCTTGTGGTGGACACTTATCTGGATATGCTACCGCGCAGAAGATACTCAAGACCGGTTACTTTTGGCCTACTATTTTTCGAGATTGCATCCTCGCGGTTAGAATTTGTCATGCATGTCATATTTTTTATCGTAAAATCTGCAAACCGCCAGCGCCAATGCATCCTGTTGTCTCTGCTGGACCATTTACGAAATGGGGTATTGACTTCATGACCTGTAACCCTCCTTTGTACGGGGGGCATGGTTATATTATTGTCACAGTCGACTGTTTACCAAATGGGCCGAAGCAATGCCTGCATTCAATAACACAGGACAAACAGCTGCATTGTTTTTCTTCAACCACGTTATTGCACAGTTTAGGGTCCCACATGCTATAGTTACAGATCATGGGAAGCATTTTCGCAACCACATGATGTTTGAATTGAATGTTAAGTTAGGATTGTCACATGATAATTCTACTCCTTATTATCCACAAAAAAATGGACAAGTTGAGGCTATTAAAAAAATTCTTAAACAAATGCTTCAACGAATGATAGGAGTCTGTAGAAAGAACTGGCATTTGATCCTGTACTCCGCCTTGTGGGCGTATCGAACCTCAGTGAGAAACGTAACCGGATTTACTCCTTTTCAATTGGTGTATGGTCTGGAAGCTATCTTACTAACCCAATGCGAAATATCATCGTTAAAACTCGTGATAGACTTGTTACCTGACACCTCAGAAGAAGAAGCGCGTCTCCTTAACCTCATCCATCTTGATGAAACGCATCGTGAAGCCCAATTGGCTAACGAAGCGCATAAGAGACGTATAAAGGCGTAATACGACAACAATGTCCAGCCTCGCATCTACTTAGAGGGCGACTTGGTCCTTCTTTACGATCAAGAATCTGATGTAATAGGTACAGGAAAATTCGAGCCATTGTGGCATGGCCCCTATATTGTCAAAAGAGTTCTTGCTAAGGGTGCCTACAAGCTAGTGGATTATGATGGAATTCCATTGGCATAGCCTAGAAATGGGTTGTATTTAAAATGTTACTATGATTAATCATGACTGTAGTAATTTTTTGTATTATATTGTATATATGTTGTTGATTTGCATTCACTATCTTAATTTGTTTTTAGAGTTTTCTTGACATTAGTAATCCACTTTACATTTTATCGCAAATGTCTAAATCTTCGGAACCATTTGTTGGATATGCTGATGGTGCTAGTCGTAGTACGCAGAATCTATCCTCTGCAGCGTGGGCCATTTTCGCTCTAAACGGCGAGTTAGTGAGTTTTCAAGGGATTTGTATTGGTAGATCGATGAACAATATCACTGAGTATAGCGCGTTGATCGAACTTCTCTCTGATGCCATTTCATTTGGTATTAACTGCATAATCATAACGTTAGACTCACAACTTGTGGTATTACAACTTACTAGCATTTATACTATTAGAAATCCAACACTTCTTAGATTGTTCCTAAGAGTTTGAATTTTGGAAAGACATTTTGATTTCATTCAATATCAACATATTTCCAGAAATTTGAACACATTAACTGATTCATTATCTAATCAAGTTTTAGACAGACATTTGCAACATATGTAAAGAAAACATTCACATCATTGAATAGGATTGCACAATAAACATAGGAAAAACTCTGAAATCATATAGATAGATAGCTATAGGCTTTTACAAAATTTGTGCCCAAGACACATTGGTCATCTGACCTCAAAATGTATGCAAAATGTCACAATTAAACTAGTGGTGCTCATGATAACATGCTATGGACCTAAAAATCCTACAGAGTAACCGCATCCAATGGTTAGGAACCCAAATAGTGTGTCATTGCAGTCGCATGGGTAACTCTTCGACCCAGCAATCCGGAATTCTGAAGGTTAAACCCTCTATGTGCTGTTGAAGCTCAGCCAGACTCTCAGCCATATCAAGGTCCTGAAGGACTGCTCTCTCAACAGCCCTCTCTTCTGGCGCATCTACTTCGCGCTCCTCTACTAGTTGAAAATGACCAATATCTGCATTACATCAAACATTTAGTTTAGTCTTGGAAAGAAATAAAAACACAAAAACATTGTATAAACCTTAGAAAAATCAAAAAACATGGTAAAAACTTTCTTACCCATTGCACTCCACTGAGCACCTTCTGGTAATACTAAATCTGGATCTCCTCAGAAGTCAACGCCTGCATATGCATACTCATCGATGGCAACGATTTGTCATCGGAACCAAGCGAAGAATGCAGTGGAGAATACAACGGTCGATTGGTCTGCATGCCGACCCATGAGTTCTACCGATCTCTACATTCGAGGATCTCTGGACTAGATATATCCAATGTTACATGATGACTGCATCAATGGAATCCATTCCAAAGCGAAGAAGATAAGGATTGAACCATAACTGAAATTCTTCTTCCTTCCTCCCTTTGATTTGTTCAGTTGTTCCTTTATCTGAGATAGAACAGCTTCAAACCAGTTGAATACTGTTGGCTCTAAGCACTCTATAGCATACTACATATACGATCTGTTCGCTACATGTAGTGTAATGGTGCTAGCAAGTTTAGCAATCATGAAAAGGATGGTTCTCAAAGTCAAATCCCTGACATCTCGGATGTTTATTTTTCCATCTTTGCTAGGTTTTTCCCCTGGATAGCAATACCGCATAACATAATCCCTCACTGTCTCTCCTCCAATGATAGACTCTGTGAGAGAAATGGGCAAACCTCTCCTCAACAAACCTGTGATAAAATACACGTCTTCAACTGTTATGGGAACCACTTGATTTTTAATGTGAAATGCCTCTATCATTGGATCCCATGCTCAAACTAAGAACTCCAAGAGTTCTATTTGTTGCCTCAGTCCCGAAAATTTGAAGTACTTAAAAAGTCTACAATCTCTTAGGGCTCTTACAGTACCCAGATCATTCAAGGTAATCATATCTTGTTCTTCATGTTCTCTTTCCCTCCATGTAATCGTCATTATAATCTGATGGAAACCTAAAATACAACCATGAGATCCATTAGATTCCATTCATTTCAAAAAACTAGGCAAATTTTGGGCACAACATGTAAACCAAAAACTTGAACTGTGCCCAACGCACTCCTTGGACTGAGACAGTGCGTTGCACACACAAGTACCCTTCACTGTACCTATTATGCAACGCAGGTTTCGACATTCAGGGGTGCATTGCCCTCATTTTGGGCACAATTTACCCTAGGGGCCTTAAAACCCTAGAAATTTGTAGAGAATGGAAATGAAATGAATACCAAAGGGAATAGGAGGTTCATGGTACTAACCTGGGTCAAACGGTGACGAAATCCATCCACAAAAACGACCGCAATCAACGACTGAAGTTCAGGGGAAAAATCAGGTTCAGAGCTCCAAAATGAAAATGGTAACTATGGAATGGTAAAAATGAATAGTAAAACTACTTTTTATAGTCATTTACTTATTTGCAAGTTAAATTTATTGCTATGACTATAGTTTTATTATGTTTTTATCATGAAACAAGTATTTTTAATCCATTTGATGTTGTTCTGAATAGGAAATACAACTGATGAACAGATTAGTTGTGCAGATTTATTCAAACAATGACTTGACCACAAAGCATACTTTTTCTCCTTATTTTTCAAGCTTTGTTAAAAATGAAAAAGGATTTGAAGCGCACTTTTATTTCTTTTTGAAGCTTCAATAACAACGAAAAAGAAACCCCTCGAGTCTTCTTTCAGGTCTTTTCAGAATCTGATAATGTGAAAAGATCGCTGAGCACTTGTCTTTTCGAGCTTGTAAAAATAAATGAATTGATATCTACTTAGTATAAGTTTAACCCTTTTCCAGACTGAGATAGATTATTTACCAAAAAGGAATAAATTGGTTAAACATGACCAAAGAGGTTCTCTCAAATATTATTTTACACTTTTTCGGATCTAAGTGACAAATTTACGAAAAAGTACTTATGGAGTTTTCTTTTGTCCTCTTTTTCAAACTCTCTAAATATGAAAAAGGACTGGGCTATCACTATCGATGAGCTCGTTAAAACATAAAATAGAGATGGGCCTGTCGATCATGGCAAGAATCGAGTTTCATTCATCGCTAGACTCGTTAAATTATTAAATAGCGATACTTTATTCGCCTGAAGGGTTGAATTATAGATCAAGAAAATGTTATCCTCCTCAAGCTTGTTAAAAAATAAAGAGGTACTGGTCGACAAATGACCGGGGAAAATTTGGGAAAAGTAAGCAAAGTTTCTTTTTGGTAGCAAGTCGCTCTTGAACATGACACTTCTTTCACTCCATGTCTGTGACTGTTTGGGTTGGGTAATCATCTTGATGGTTCATTCACACCTATGGTTCATCATACCTTCACTTCAGTTTTGGGTCAATGCTGCCAACTCATCATAGTGTAGCCTATATGTTCAAGAAAAGTCATCCAGTGATTAAAAACTCATCCTTTTGCAATACTCATAAACCTTCATTTTCATGACCGTCATCCTTGAAAATTTCTATATCAAGTCATACCCTTGTCTCCGAAATTATTAACTCCATTTTTGCAATAAGGTGACTTCTTGTTGACGACAAATCAATATCCAAGAAGTTCACTTAGAAACATAAAATTCCAGTACCATGAGGCTTGTTACAACATCGACAAGATCCTCGCTTCCAGACCTTTGACCGAAATATTTTGTTTGGCATTCGACATCAAATCATCTATTCATGCCTTACGAAATGTACTACAGTACCTTGAGGGCCATTGACATTAATGGTGGTTCTCTCACGTTTGTTAACAACACACATCATTGGCTGGTAATCAAACGATGTCTTTCCATGTTCAACTACAAATCATATATTCACATTGCTAGACTTGTACCTGAATGATCGAGTGAACGAGATAATAATACCCTGGATCTAGTTTCATCCATCCGGGCTGCGATTTCAGGATTTTTGTACACATCATATATACGGTAACCTTACATACATATTGTCATCCAAACATGGGCCTGTATCTATAGGCATGTCTGCATTTGGGCAACATTCCAATGAAGACGACTTTCTGAATTATGTACATGTTATTAGATTGTTTTATGTGTTGAACATGGGAATGATTTCCCTTAGCAATTATGATCAAAGAGGATATATCATGATGTAATGTATTGTAATATTGATGCAAGTGACCATTCCACTTCGTTTCCAACCCATCACAGTGTAAAGTATCTCAATCAAATGTTTTTATTATTTGGATCTCATGCTTTAGGGGGGAATTGTTATAGATCAATTTGGTCACCATTCCCCATGACCTGGTTAACTGGACATCATCTCCAGGACCAATGATCAAGGTTTTATCATTCCCTATCATTTCAGTTGCTACATGCCCTAAGACAAGAAACAAGACAAATCAAGAAGGGCTTTCATCAAGAAAAGGTTTCCAAGGTTTGAAGCTTATTATATAGCATATGAGAGCTCACCAATGCAGGCTCTAAGGGGCCTAAGTGCGTTGCATATGCAGGTATCCCCATGCAAGGCTGCTCTACAAAGCACTTCCCGGCATTCACAGGTGCGTTGGTCACATTGGGAGCGAAATTCTCATTGTTCCGGAATCTCCACTTGGCCAGTGCCTTCTAGAAGAGTTCACATGTGTTAAGCTTCAGATCCAAGTGTCCATTTGACATCTACATGATTGGAAACATGTCTTTCATATTATTGGAATTGCAAAACAACCTACATTTCATCTATAAATTGAGCACAAATCTAAGTGTTTGAGAGGGAAGAATTTGAGTAGAGAAATGCTGGTGAATTTTCAGTTGAGAGATAGATTTGTGTAGCTACTGCTGGAGATATTTATATTGTAATAAGGCTTGGGGACGTTGCTGGAAAGTTCACTTCAAATCAGTCATTTGGTTGTAACCTCTCCTTCTACCATCAATAAAGAATACTGCTTATTTTTCCCTATATGCATCTGTATTGACTTTGATTTTCCATATTGCAATATCTTAGTTGATGTGTATGGTTTATGATTTACTGATTTAGCAAACTAACTTGAATAGATATCTATATTATTGCATCTTTTGTTGTTTCAGTGTTTTTTCTTGCAGGAAGCATTTCACACAAACTGCTTGAATTTGAAGATGCAACAGAAGCGACAGAAGGAGCCATTTAGAAGCGCTTGGATCACAAGTAACCTTCTAATCCTCTCTGTGTATCTGTTCTTAGTTAGGAGAAATAGTCGTATAGTCTTTCACCTGTTGTTCTAGACTAGCACTTGTCTAGGGAAGCATGATTTATCCGTAATTCACAATTCTAGCCCAACAGGTATCGTACCTAAAGGATAATGGCCTAGAGGAACTGCTCCTGGATGATTAAGGCCTGGAGGAATTGTTCCTGGTTGGAATGGAATATGAGAGACACCAGTAGAAGGAAGTGATCCTTGAGTAATTTTATTTGTATGATGGGTTGATTTGGGGACAACACGTTGCAGAGGCTGTGGCAGTTGGATGTGCGTACCAGACCACTTGTGAGCAGCCCATGATTCTTGCAGCATGCAAACACTAGATGAGCTAGGCTCAAAAGGGGTAGGTGGTGGACCATTGTAGGCACTAATTAAAGAGAAATATTTATATACTCCAGGTGAAACATTGGTGAGGGGCGAGACAATCATATTTTTAGGCACTCATAAAATGTTGGACTGAGGGGAAGACTATGCCTTAGGATCATAGTATGTTAGTTGATTCATGGTGATGATCTTTACTTTATGGGGAAGGCACATCTTATGAAATACCGCATATGATATAACTGTCATGGCATAGGTGTAACTACAACCTAGAAGGATGTTATAATACAATGGGGCATAAATCACTTCAATGTCAATGGAGAAAATCTTGCTGGAAACAGTGAAAGGAAAATTGCATAAACTCCAAACATATATAGTGTTTTGTTTCTTTGAAGTGTTCTGCAAGTGCTGATTTCTTATATATGTCATGAATGATATAAGAACTGGGTTTTTTAGTTTTATAATTATGTTTTTCATTATTTTTATCTTATTACATATTTTATCTAATTAACATACCGATGTTTTTATTTTAGAATGATTTTGTAAAAAAAAATAATGCAAGGTAGGTACTGTAATATTATTTTTATTTTTATTTTTTAATCAATGTTTATTATTGTTATACTCCATCTTAACTAATGGTTATTTGTAGGTTTCCTGCCTTGTCATAGTGAAGATTATGCCTTCTATGATGATCTTTATCCTTTAGCATCTATCAAAAAATTATATGATGTTCTTTATCCTTTAGCATCTATCCAAAAAAAATTAAAATGTGAACACCAAAACTTGCAAGTTTGATATCAAATAGTTTAGAAAAAAGCATAAAAAAACAAGATTGGTTGCTTTCAAGGATCCATCAATTCAATGTGTGAAATTTTGAAATTTGATAAACTCAATTGCTTGAATCAATGCAATTATATATATTTTTTATAGCAATACTTGAGACAATATGTCGTGGGCATGGGGCATATCACACCTACATCTACTCTTGATGTGTCTACTTTTGCTACTAATGTTGTTGCCCCTGCTCCTTCATCTACTTCTACTGCATATTCTCCTACACATGTTGCTGCCACCATGACAACTATTACACCTCGTACTAGCGGTGCCTCCGCTCTTGCTTCTTTTGATACTCGTACATTAGATATTCATGATCTAACTCCCTTCTTGGCCATAATTGTTAATAGTACTCGAGATTTTCCAATTTCTCTTCACATATATGATGAAAATATTTTGTTGAAGGGATTAAAAATTCATGGTAATTACTAATCGTTCAACTCATTTTTATTTTATAAAAAATTAATATTTTTATGTTGATTTTATAAGTTCAGTCATAATATATGATTGCACTGGTAGGGAATAACTTGTTTTATAAACAAATATGCAAGGATGCATATTGTATTTTCACATCGACAATCAAAACTAGCTATAAACACCAAAACCTCGATTTGAAAAAAGAGTTTCTTGATAAAGTGGTGTGCATTTTTGGTCTAGTATTCATTCAAAAAGTTATTTATTATATGGTACAGAAGTATCGAAAGATAGTGTGGGACATCTATTGTACATGTGTAGTATGTTTCTCTCTTTATGAGAATCCTTCAATAGTTCTCCAAAGTGAATGCGATGCACTTGTGGAGTATTTTAAGGAGAAGAAGACGGGAAAAGAGGAAATGAAGATTTACATCGGACTTAAAATAATTTACAGCTGGAGATTTGGAAAGTTAATTATAATATAATTTACATCGGACTTATAATTTTCCATTTGACCACTATAATAAAAATATAAAAATATGTTTGTTAAACTTTTGATAGGCTTAAAATCATTTCGAAAGCCATAAAGGCTAGATTGGACAATGTTAGGCGTCATAAACATGACCTTAGAGGCTATGTTAAAATAAAAGGGAGATATTTAAGTACTATAATTTAAAATCTTAGCTTTCTCGCTAAACTGTTCATTTTTTATTTAAATCCAAGTCAAACTTAATTACATCATATTATGATACGTAGACAACCAAGTGTGGCAAGATTACCAGCCTTTAAAGGGGGATATAATGCTTTGGCTGAATTGAAGGAGGAATGGGACAAAATAGTACTAGTTTCACATGGAGATAAATATGTGAAATATATTTTGAATAGTTAAATTATAAATGGCTTTAAGGTTTATGGATTATAAAATAATTATAGTTGTTTTTTTTAAACAGTAACGAGTACATTTCACTAGGCACAATTGATAACTTCATAGAAACGACTATCATTATTCCATCTAATAGAACCAAAATTTCATAAATTCCACAAGGGTCAACATGTCTCTAGAGACTCGAACCCACACTACTTGGGACACAAATCGTGAACCATACCACTTGAGGCAAGTTCCTTTGACTAAAATAATTAAAATTGGTATTGTATGTGCATGAAGATGTTGTTATGGATTTATTTATTTTTACTGAGGCTGTTTTTGGTGATTGGTAAAAGGTTGACCATACCACCAAGTATTTACACTGGGTACTAATCACAATACTAAATTGGATGTTTCTGTAATAACCCTGGTGAAAATTCCATGTAATAAATGCTAATAATAATAACCACAGTTGATGGGACACTTATTCCAAGCTGAATGTTGGGCAAGAGATCCTAGGGGTTGTTTATTTGGTTTATTATGGCTAAGGAAATTGGAAAAGACAAAGGCTAAGGCTTTGGAAAGGAAAATGGCATTTTTGGCACATTTATTTATGAAAATAATGGGAATTAGGAGAAAATGGAGATGAAAGGTCACAGGTTGCATGTGAGGAGGAAAATGAAGGAAAATAATGGAAAATAAAAAAAATAGAGGACTCTTCTATAAAAGGCTTCTAAGGATCAGCTGGTACCTTTTTGTCAGTTCAGTTTTGGAGCTCTCTCATTATTCTCTCTCTCTCTCTCTCTCTCTCTCTCTCTCACTCTTGGACACTTACATTTTTTGGAGCACTTTGGCATTTTGAGCAAGAAAGGCAAGAAATCAAAAAAAAGGAGGAAGCAAGAAAGCAGGAGTAGGAATCAAGAAACTATAACAGGATTCTTTACAGGTATCTATTTTCATGTGTATTTTCCTTGCTAGACTTGGCATGCATGGTATTGCATGTGGTTCTTTTCTATCTTGGCATGTGTTTTTCTAGGTGTGACAGTGTATTCAGCCTAGCCTTTCCATTTCCAGATAGCCATGGTATTGTGTTGTTCTCATGTTTTGGTTTACCTGGATCACCAGATGGATTCGAAGTTGAGTGGGGTGGATATCCGAATTGATATAACACATGGCCTAGTAACCCCTAAATCGAATTGTGGGTTGCGGTAAAACCGGATAGCTTGTTTCCTCGGTAGGCCTAGTAATCCTCAACTAGTGAATGGTGGGATATAAGGTAAAGCCTAGAGGTGTTTTTCTCTCCATTCAGGCCTAGGAATACAAGGTTTGTGATTGCTGTAAATTCTAGAGAGTATGTCTCGGTTTAGGGCCTAGTGGCCCCTGATTCAGACTGTGGGTTGCGGTAAAGCCTAAGAGACTAGGAGATAGGAAAATTCCTCACAATTTAGGAGGAGAGAATCTGGTGATATCCATACTTGTGTTGGCCTACTGATCGGGGTAGATCATGGTAAAACCGGTTATCACATGTTTATTGATGAGGGTGAGGTGGTTTAGGATCGGGATGCCTTGGTTGGTTCCTTTAGTTTAAGTCCCACATTCATGCTTGGAATATGGCATGAGGGTTATTAGCCGAAGTAGGTTTGGCTCAACTAATATATCGTCAGATGGAATGTGGAAGTCCCATCTTCGATTAGTTTTTACATTCAGTAATGAAGAGCTCATTTCTCTGGTATTCAGTATGAAAATGCACTAGTTTATGTATGGATTATATTTCTATTTCATCTATTTTATTTATGTTATTAATATGTTGGTTATGAGCATGTATTCGATCAGTGATGGTGTATGGCTCTATTCATGTTTTTTCCTGTAAATGGATATCCCATGTATCTATGCTAAAATTGATTGTATGATAGCTTATGGTGTAAGAGAGCAATGCTTCTTAACCATTCTCAGATAATAAATATACCCCTTTATTTAAATTTGTTGTTTATGCCTATAGATGCTATGTTTGTGACATGTTTGAAGAAATTATTGTCATGGTTGGGTGAGGTCGGATGAGTTCTGGTTGATGTGATTGTTCCATGTGTTTGTTTTAATGTTAATTAAACCCTCCTAAATTTACAGGAATTTATGGGTAGTGACTTGGGCTTAGGGGTTGAAAATGTGGCACAAATCTACTACAGGAGCATCAAAGCTAAATTTTCATTATTCAATTATGTAATTAGGGGGGTGATTATTTTTAATTATTTTATTAATTAATTTTCTTATTTTTAATTAATTAAGAGAGAAAATATAAATGTGAGGATTATTGTAAATATTCCTTAAATAATTAAGGATATGAGTGGAGTGAATTAGGTAGATAATCTAGGGATGAGGAATTCCATAAACGGGACTTAGTTGATTCCAAAAAAAGATAAATCTAAATTAGATTTTAAGTTGAGATTTGTGTGGAGGAAATTATGGAGTGGAATAAATTCATATTTTATGTATAAATATGTAACTTGTGAGAGTGTGAAAGGAAAGAGAGAAGTGAGGAGAGGTGAGGAATATAGAGAGTAGGAGGAATGGTTTGAAGGGCCGAGAGCCAAGAGGCCGCCCATTGTAATATCTGGCTGAAGAGTTTTTATGTTTTTATATTAGTATTTTATTTATGTGGCTCTCTTTCCTTCGTGTATTTTTTAGCTGAATATATTTGTGGTTTTAAATGAATAATTTTAATTTTGTTGGAAGCACATGTGTTTTACATGCTGGGACCTGATTTAACCCAGTATCCTGGCATCATTTGGTATCAGAGCAAGGAGATAAGTTGGAGGATGAGTCTCTCCTACGTTGAGGTTGTTTCGGTTGATTGTTTGTTGTGAGCGAAGAGAGCAGGTCGAATTGCAAAATTAAAAGTTGATTGAAATATATTGTGGTGCATTGAGTTTGCAAATTTATATATGAATATTTCTGCTGTGTATTCAAGTGTGTGATTGCAGGAGTAGGTGTGGGATGGATCCAACTCTATTTGGTGAAAATCGATGGAGCAGTATTAAAGCTGAAATGCGTGGAAGTTGCTCGTTAATATTAAGAGACTCCGTGAGAGGTTGACTCAATTGGGAGAAAAAGAGAAGAGTTTGCAGAAGGGTGAACACATTGCAGTAAGCTACAGTTGGAAAACACAACCTCGTAGCAACTAAAAGGCCGCACTTTTGGTGGATGTATTGATGTGTATGGACGGTTATAATACCACAAGCGTGGTGTGGCGTACAAGAACCACACAGTGAAGCAGAGTCGTGGGGCCGTGGTATGAGTACGCAGTGAAGTGGAGGTATGAGCACGCAGTGAAGTGTGGTGTGGTGTTATACAAACCACGCAAGACGCAGGCAATGGTGTGGCTTTACAAGAAGCACACAACAATGGTGTGGCTTCACAAGAAGCACACAAACATAATGCGAGAAGGTGGATACCATTGAATGTAGGACGTGAGCCAATCACAAGTGTGGTTGTGATACTTGACCGCACATAGGCCCAAGAGAAAAGGGTATGTTGCGGAGGCGTGATTTGAAGAAACGCACATAGGTGAGAGCAGTCACGATATGCAACGGAGGTGTAGTTTGAAGTCTTGAAGCAACGTGTATAGCAAACAAGTAGTGTGATATATGATCATAGCGTGCCATAGCAAGTAAACGCTTGTAATCTATAGTGTGCACAGTAAATTGTGCCCAAGTCGAAATGCATTTCAGTCGTGAAATCTTGGAAGACCAGTGGTATTGGTTATAACTTTAATATTTTTATATTCGGTTTGGGTTGAGATGAGCGTAGGCTCAAAATTAAATTGAACAAGTTTTGTTTTAGATGAAATTTTAATTATGTTATTATTACATACAATTAAAATGGTCCTTCGTGGACTCATCAACGATGGTAAGAAATCGAGTTTTCACATATGGTGAAATATTTTATTACTATAGGTATTAAAAGAGAGGTAATTGGAATTGCAGAATAGATCAATTTCATCATTTTGAAGAGTAAGCCTGGGCCTTAATAGAATTGGACATTTTTGAAAAAATTTAAGTGAAATATTCATCATTTGTGGTATGTCGTAACAGGAGTGCAGTTTAAAAACTCGTGGAGGCTACGTAAGCTGCGTAAGCCTTTAATGTCAACGTCAAGGAATGGCGCAGAGATTGGTGTCAGTTCCAATCCATTATCGACTATAAAATTAACTCCATTGCCATGGAGGTGTGACACTATGGATTCGACTAACCTAATTTTTTGAAAGCCAGTCGTATTAAGTCACTTAAAAAAAGGCATGTGTGGGGCTTGTGAAAGAGGTGTGACTCCAGCAGAACATTCAAGATATGGATCTAGTCTTTCCCCGGTAACACCTTCCAGCATAAGAAAAGGTCACTGGGATTGATCGAGGTAAAGTTTTTGAAAAATTCATGTACATTTTTTTGGGAGAATGTAATCTTGAAAGGATATTCGGTTACATTAAGATTTCATGTTTTCAAAGCAAGAAATTGAAATTGAAGAGATTGAGATGAAGGAACTTGGCTTAAACTAAAGGGGAGATTGTGCGTACTTTTAAGGTTTCTAACATTATTTGTTGGGAAAATATTTATGTTAGAAAGTTGCTTGGAATAATTTTATTTGCTGAGAAGAGAATGGACCTTACACATTCAAAGTAAATCTGTAGAGGCTTGAATGTATTCCTAAAAGAATACACAAGAGAAGGGTTGGATCATTTCAACCACTAGAAGATTCAAGGTAAGTGCTCATTGAATGAATCAATATTCATTGAGTAGAGGTATTTTAAAAGCTGGATGATTAAATTTCCTTTCCATACTCGTTGCAAATGCGGAGGTATAAATGAATGGAAAATGAATGGGAAAATGTGCTAATCCTAGGTGATATAAAGAGAAACATGCATTTTTATGTGAGAAGGTTTATTATGCATAATGTGGATTCTTCACATTTTTGGTTAAGTCATTTTGGACCAAAGCTTGTAGTTGGAAAAAGAAGAATTCTTTTGATTATTGATTGAAAACATAATTGCTTGATGTTGTAAAATCTTTGTTTTACCATCATGTGGCGGCATCTAAGAGGTGTTATTAAGAATGAAGGTGTTGTATGAGTTGTACATTAATCATCGAAGAGGTTAAAAACATGTTCTATGTACACAGGTGAAGAGATGTGAATTGATGTTGTATGGTGCATAAAAGTGCAGGGAAATTTTTGCATTAAGATGATGAGCTTATGGGCATGCGAGTATTTACAGTGACAAAGATGGCACAGAAGAGTGGAAACCAGAAAATTGAGATTGCAGAGAGAAAGGTTTATTAATAACCTTAACAGGAGCATGAGGTATGATAATTCACAAAGGTATTTTGAACATTGAAGATTGAATGGTTTATTTATTTTCATCTTAAAATAAATCTTGAAAAACCTGAATTGCATTTTCTACTAAAGACTTCAGTATCATGTGAAATGATAATGGGAAACTGATGATTTTTCATAAGAATGAAGTATGAAAGAGAGTGAAGATTTTACATCCTAAAGATGTATTAGGAGTGTATGTTTGTTGGAGGATTGTATAACTTGAATTAAGTCAAAATATTCACTATCATAATTATTGGGGCAAAGCTTGAAGTCAAAACAGATGTTAGAGTCAAATGAAAGTTTCGATAGTTTGAGTTAAGATTGAGTATTTCATCCAAGATGAAGAATTGGTGTAAGTCTGAAGTCAAAGAGTCGTAAGCTAAGTAAAATGTCTGAATGTAATGGGGTGCATGATCAACAGAGCCCGACACCCAAAGAATTGGTCATTGTAACCTATGAATTACTGAAATTGTTGTTTGCAGCAAAGTGAAGCAAGAGGGTTGCCATCGATTGGTTCCAAGAAAAAGAACCAAGAGAAGCCAAACACAGGAGGAGAACTTGCATTTTTGATGAATGGAAAAGGATTGTTGAAAGGAGGATTGAAGGAAATCCACACGTGAACAGATGAAGTTCACAAAGGAGGAGAAGATGACTGGTGTCAGTCATTTCAAGAGAACTGATGAAGACCACAACAGAGGGAAGAAGAAGGAAAATGCCAAGGTAAGTGGCATATGTAAGTAGTTGATAGATGAAAAGTACGAGCTGGAGAAGGCTGAGATAACAATTCACCTTGAATTTTTGATGGAGTTATTGTAGTGAAATGTGAAAGACAAGACACATGGTTGGACCATGAGAAAGAAGGTAAAGTGGCAGAGACTACACGTAAAGAGGAAAAATCAGGTAAACATACAGTTGACAGAAGAGTTGAGGAATATTGAGCAGATGTTGAGTTGTGAAGAACTTAGAGAGGTTGAGTTAAAAATGGATGTTTCCATTTGTGGCCCAGAACAGGGTGAAATTCTGGGTGAAGAGTTCAATGAGGAAGATCTCATGAACTATTGGGATAGTTCAGAAGAATCTGAAGATGTGTTGTTGAGAGAAGCAGATGAGGCTATGAAGCTTGCATTTTTAAATCTCACAGTTTATGTATGTTTGTAGGATGTGCAACAGATGGTGGACAGTCTGATGGAACTGTCACAGAGATGAAGGAAACTTTTGAGGAGAAGTCTGGTGGAGAATTCCTTTCAGAGAAGGAAGGTACTGATTTATTGCAGCAGGAATAAATCATAAATGAATTCTTGTTTGGGGTAAGACAACAAGTTGAAGCTATTATGGAGCAGAAGCAAATTGGAAATGCCAAAGAGATAATCCAAGGAGGTAAACAAATGTATTTGTTTAATGAAATTGCTGATAGAACTTTGCAGTGTGATGATGCTGAAACCAAGACAACTCAGGAAGATTGCCAGAAGAAGAATGAAGCTAGGAATGAAGGTTGTCATGAAGTGCTGAAAATATTTCTATGGAAATCGAGTTCTTGGAATGATGGCTTAAGGAACCTGATGGAGAAGTAAAACTTGTAGAACCTGATCCAGAAGAAATTACAGTTACTATGCATGATAGAGATGAAATGTTTATAGAGTTGAATGAATGTTATAACTTTTCAGATAATGATGTAAGTGTATGTATAGAAAGCGACATTAACAGATATGATGTCAAAGTCAGAGAACTTTAGCGGAAATTATTTGGAGTTGAGATGAAATATCGAGAGTAGCAAGGGAGTTGTGTCCGTAGAGACAAAAAGGAGACAGAAATATTGATCCAGCAGGATGAAAATGGAAGCAGCCAACAGTTCGAAACAAAATCTATTGAAGTCCAGAAATTTGATGATGGGAGATTGACGCCTTAAGCATCAAAAGAGACCGAAAGGTCTTATCTTTTTAAAACTGACAGTTTTTTGGTGAATGCAGGTATAACACTGGACGAGAGAGTTGTTTCTATAAAAGCAATCAAATACTATAGTTGTAATCAAGAAAGAGTTCTTGATTATTCTCCATTGTTGAAAGTTGAGATTTCAGCTTAGTTGGAGATGAAAGAATTCGACAAGGAGGAATTACTCCAAGGAATTGACGAAAGAAAGAGTTGGAGAAGCTGATGGAATCCAATCGATATAGTGAGCGATGAGTTACCAAATCGAGTTGATACTTTGGAGGACCAGCGGTAGAATAGAGTTTGGAATCTTGGAGGGAGCAAGTCATCAGGACTTGTGTCTATCGCATTGTTACAGAAAAGCGACAGACCTCATAGACAGGAGTCTATGGAAACTTCTCTACATGGGGAGTCTGATGCAGGAGCATCAAAGCTAAATTTTCATTATTTAATTATGTAATTGGGGGGGTGATGATTTTTAATTAATTAAGAGAGAAAATATAAATGTGAGGATTTTTGTAAATATTCCTTAAATAATTAAGGATATGAGTGGAGTGAATTAGGTAGATAATCTAGGGATGAGGAATTCCATAAACGGGACTTAGTTGAGTCCAAAAAAAGATAAATCTAAATTAGATTTTAAGTTGAGATTTGTGTGGAGGAAATTATGGAGTGGAATAAATTCATATTTATGTATAAATATGTAACTTGTGAGAGTGTGAAAGGACATAGAGAAGTGAGGAGAGGTGAGGAATAAAGAGAGTAGGAGGAATGGTTTGAAGGGCCGAGAGTTGAGAAGCCGCCCATTGTAATATCTAGCGGAAGAGTTTTTATGTTTTTATATCAGTATTTTATTTATGTGGCTCTCTTTCCTTCATGTCTATTTTTGAGTTGAATATATTTGTGGTTTTAAATGAAGAATTTTAATTTTGCTGGAAGCACGCGTGTTTTATATGCTGGGATCTGATTTAACCCAGTATCCTGGCATCAAAATCCCGGAGCTACAAGTGGAAAATTTGTTGTTTGGGCCTAAGCTGCTACCTTTCCAAGGCTAGCCCACAGCTCTAGGGTCTAGAGCTGCTCCCTTGCCCTTATATGCCTAGGACTCAACCTAAAAGGGGCTAAAAATTGATCCCCCCTCAGGGAACAGGGCTATGGAAGGTTGGGTTACCTCTTGGGGATGTTAATGATGCAGTGTAAGGTGTGTTTTTAGTGTTTCTATTGGTTTCACTTCCTTAAGGTCATCTAGGAGGTTTAATCTCATATTAGTAGACTCTTGTCACATATTCACCTCAGTTGGTCAATTACTTGGGTAGATGTGGGAAGAGGGTGTTACAGAGTGGTATTAGAGCATGGTTCAACTTTTGCACTTGATAGGTAGTGTGTTAGTCATGATTTTGTGTTGATTTCTTATGTGTTTTCATATATATGTTGTATGTGGTTGTTGCATCCACTTTTTTTTGGCCATGGTGGCAGTGATGTCGCCGTGGAAGTGATGATGATGTTATTCTCAACATGTTGTCATAAACGTGTGACAGACAGTCTGGTGTTTGTGTTCATGTATTGTGCATGCACTCTTGTTTATATGTTGTACATATTGTGTGTGCATTTCTTGGTTATGATTAGGTCATATATGGGTCATGCTTATGTATTTTATGTGTGTGCTTGCGTGTGTAGTGTTATATGTTGAATGTGCATGGTTCATTCATGTCGGGTTATGTGTTCCTTATGTTCATGTATGGTTCATGCTTGTAATTGTGTATGGTCAAGTTTGCATTGGTTTGCATTTGGCATGGTCATGTGCGGATGACTGGAATTCAACTAGAATGAAATTTATATGTTTATATGCCTAGAAATTATATGTTTATATGCTATCATGATTATATCTATACATTTACTACAGTGATTATTTGATCTTGCAGGAAGTATCCTCCCCAAATTACACTAAGGTATGTTGGTTTATTGTTATTTGGTTTAGCTGACAGATTATGCTTGGAAGGAAGAAAAGCTAAAAATGGATAGAAAGGTGGTATAATACAATAAATCCCCCCATGAGTCATATGAGTACCATGGTGGGCACTCTTCTGATTTGGTAGACACACTGAGAAGCCTAAAGGAAGAAATAAGGAGTTATAAGGCAGATAATGACAAAATAATACAAGCACAAGAGAAACAAGAAAATGTGAATGCAATAATTATTCAGAGCTTGTCATATTTGAAGAAACAAGGGCTGCTTAGGATCAGGTATGGACATGAGGAAAAAATTAATGGGGCATATGGCAGTAGGTCTCCTAGTAGACACAGATCAGATAGAGAAGATATAGTGAGAGATGTCAGGTTGTTGGACACTCCGGATAGGTGGGGTGATGAGTACAGGTATCATTCCAGTTCTGGTTTGGATAGACATCATGATCATTATCGATATCATCCTTACAGGAGGAGTGATAGGGGATAATTTACAGATGAATTTAAGAAAGCCAAACCACCTACTTTTGATGGAGACTTGAAGAAACAAGAATATGGAGAGGCTTGGATATTTGGAATGAACAAATTCTTTAAGTTGCATGAGTTTTAGATAACATCAAGGCCAACATTTATATCTTTAGTTTGAGAGGTAAAGCATACATCTATTGGGAAGATCTGAAGCATGTTAGACACATCAGGACAGATGACTTGAGTTGGCATGAGTTCAAGAGACTTTTCATAAAGAATTACTTTTCATAGAGGTATTACGACAGTAAGGCCAAATAATTTTATGAGCTAAAGATGGGATCGATGATGGATGATGAGTACACGACAAAGTTCTTAGAGCTATTGAAGTATGTACCATATCTTGAGGATGAGAAAGCTAATGTTCGGAAATTTTTCAATGGGTTTCCAATAGCATTCAGAGACTGGATTGAGTATGATGAGCCTCATACACTTGAGGAACTCATTGGGAAGCTAAAGCATTTCTATGAACAATCAAAACTCAAGAATGAGTCTCAACAAGGATCGAAAGGAAATGACAAAGGTAAATGGAAGCCTAAGAGAGCAACGCCTCAGCATGCATATGAGAAAGAAAATGTGGCACCGCAAAAGAATTTTAATGCATCTGGATAGGGACATATGCCACATCAGCAACATAGATCACAACAATAGCATGGAGGTAGTGGTATGGGATGGTTGGAGTGTTGGACATGCGGTGAGGATCATATTAAGAGGGATTGTCCATAGAATCAAGGAGGTAGGCCTAAGATATACAATTCACAAGAGGCACAAACTGTTGGGGATGTTGGAATAGCATTCCTCGCATTTATGCAACATTGGACAATAGACAAGCAGATCACCAGGCTTCTATCTTTGAGATGGATGGTAAGATTTTTAACTAAATTGTTTCTATTTTGATTGACCCTAGATCTAACTATAGTTATATTAGTCCTGAATTGGTGGATAAGTGTGGTTTGAATAAGGAAATGCATGCAGAATCTTGGTTAGTGCAGTTGGCCATAGGTACGAATAATATATTTCACCATTGGGTAAGAGCTTGTGAATTTGAGTTGAACGGTATGCCTACAACAACACACTTGAACATAGTGCCCTTGGGTTCCTACTTTATTATATTGGATATATATTTTTTATATCTTCACAAGACCAAAGTAGATTTCTATGAAAAATCTATTGAATGCTTGGATGACAATGGGGAACCAAGAGTTCGACAAGGAAAGAAGAAATCCATGTCAGTTAGGATGGTGATAGCAATGCAGGCCAATCATAGTCGCAGGAAAGGATGTGTGTTATTTGGAGTTCATATATTTAGTGACAAAGGTAAGGAAGTTGAGGATGAATATGTATTGAACAGGTATCCAGTTTTGCAGTAGTTTCAGAATGTATTTCCAGCAGAGGTTTCAGAGTTTCCACCACATAGAGAGGTATAATTTTCTATTGAGTTGGTTACAGGGGAAGCTCCAACATCAAAATAAACTTACAGGATGAGTACACCAGAGTTGGTTGAGTTAAAATTGCATTTGAAGGAAATGTTGGACAAAGGGTAAATTAGACCAAGTGTATCACCATGGGGTGTGTCGGTGTTATTCGTGAAGAATAAAGATGGCACTCTCAGATTATGCATTGAAAATAGGAAGCTGAACAAAGTAACCATCAAGAACAGGTACCCACTACCGAGGATTGATGATTTGTTCGATCAGTTGAAGGGAGAAACAATGTTCTCTAAGATCAACTTGAGAACAGGATATCATCAAGTACACATCAAGGAGAAAGATATCTACAAGACTACATTTAGGACCAGGTACATGAATTATGAGTTTGTTTTAGTTCCATTCGATTTGACTAATGCCCCAGCTATGTTTATGTGTTTTATGAACAGTGTGTTGTGCCCTTACTTGGACAAGTTTGTGATTATGTTTATTGATGATATATTGGTGTATTATAAAAATTATGAACATCATGTTGAACATTTGGCAGCAATATTTAGGTTGTTTAGAGAGCATCAGTTGTATGCTAAGCTCAAAAAATGAGTTTCTTTCAGACTGAGGTACACTACTTGGGACATGTTGTCTCCAAGGAGGGCATTGCAATAGATTCAGACAAGATAAGGGCCATCATGGAGTGGGTAGGTCCCAAGAATGTATATGAGGTGAGATCATTCATGAGGTTGGCAGGTTAATACAGGATGTTCATCAGGAACTTCTCACATATTTCTTATTTGATTACATCATTACAAAGGAAAGGTATGCAATTTGATTCGACAGAGGAGTGTGAGGCTAGTTTTGAGTAGCTTAAGTAGTTGTTGACACATTCTCTAGTGTTAAATATTGCAAATCTATAAAAAGGAGTTTATAGTGTGTACAAATGCATGCACGAGAGGATTTTATGGAGTTCTTATGTAAGATGGACATGTGGTATGCTATGAGTCACGAAAGTTAAATGAACATGTGCAGAACTACCCGACAAATGATATTGAGCTAGCAGCGATCATTCAAGCACTGAAGATGTGGAGGCACTATCTCCTTGGCAAGCAGTTTGTACTTATGAGTGATTACATTGGGTTGAGGTACTTGTTTGACCAACTAAATCTGAATGCTAGACACGCTAGATGGTTGGCCACGATTAGTGAGTTCGACTTTGAGATCAAGTATATCAAGGGAAAGGAGAACAGGGTTGCAGATGCTCTTAGTAGGAAGGTACAATAAAATCACTTAGTAGTGATGTGATCCTATGCGACAGAGTTACAGGATAGGATCTTGCAGGCAGGTCAGCAAGATCACAGGTATACGGAGATTGTGCACAGGTTGCAGCAGGGTACAAGTACAGATACATTTGTTGATATAGGTATAGGTACAGGTGTTGGTACAGGTACAAGTAGAGGTGTTGGTACAAGTACATGCACAGGTGTTGGTACAGGCACAGGTGTAGGTACAGGTACAGGTACACATATATAGGATTTGGATTACCATCTCACAAGCGATGGATTGGTTATATTTTGAGACAGGATATATATTTACCAGACAACAACGAGCTCAAGAAGATGATCTTGAGGGAGTTTCATGTGAAACTATATTCAGATCATCCAGGTTACCAGAATATTTTGAATGTAGTGAATAAATTATACTATTATCTGAATCTAAAGAGGGATGTGGTAGAGTTTGCAACCAAATGTTTGGATTGTCAGACGATTAAGGTAGAGTGTAAAAATCCAAGTGGACTTCCACAACTGATTACGATTCCAGAGTGGAAAAGGGAGGTCATTTCCATGGACTTCATCATAGGTTTTCCGAGGACAGTTAGACAGCATGACTCGATCATGGTTGTGGTGGACATGTTGACAAAGATTGCACACTTTATTCAGTGAAGACTACATACTCAGCTAGCGATGTAGCACAGGTATTTATCCGAGACATATTCAAATTCCATGGTGTTCTCAAGGAGTTTGTGTCTGACAGAGATGAAAATTTCACTCCCAAGTTGTGGAAGGAGTTATTCGCAGGTTTGGGCACTAAGTTGGACATCAACACAACTTATCATTCGTAGATAGATAGGCAGGTAGAGAGGGTCAACAAGATACTAGAGGATACGTTGAGGATGTATGTGATGCATCAATAACGCAAGTGGGAAGAGTATCTTCCACTGGTATAGTTTTCCTACAACAACGGGTACCAAGAGTCATTGAGGACGAGTCAATTTGAGGCTATGTATGGGTGGAGTTGCAACACTCCTATAAATTGGAATGATCTGGTTAATAGGGTACTGATTGGACCATAGATGTTGGCAGATATCGAATAGGAAATGCAGGTGATCAAGAATAACTTGAAGGCAAATTAGGATAGGCAAAAGGGTTATGCAGATAGGAACAGGTTGTTCAAGGAGTTTTAGGTTGGGAATCGGGTCTACTTGCGTATCAAGCCCAAGAAGAGATCCTTGCGGATTGGATCATGTGTGAAGTTGGCAGCAAGGTTTTTGGGACCCTTCAGGATCATTGAGAGGATCAAACCAGTGATCTATCGACTTGCATTGTCTTCCACAGTGAAATTCCATAATGTTTTTCATATATCATTGCTTAAAAATTATGTTAAAGATGTTGATTATGTGATTGATTGGTCTATATTGTAGGTGGAACCAGATAGCGAATTCCTATCGGAGCCTTAATGTATATTGCAAAAAAAATGTGCTCATGCTCCAGAATCGAGCAACAGAGAAAGTTAAAGTGCAATGGAAGCACTTTTGGCCTGATGAAGCTACATGGGAGATAACGGATCAGATGTGGGCCATGTACCCTTCCTTGTTTTCCAGTTGAGGCAAAGTAGTTTTGGTTTGATGTTGGTATATGTTTGGTATATTTTTTGGTGATGTTTTCATATATGTTTTGATGTGATGGATGGATGTATGTACATATGTATATGGATGTAAATACCACCATGGTATATGTTATAAATCTCTAACAAGCGGTATGGTCTCATGTCGTTTGAGTTGTCATGTTGTTATGATGTCATGTTGGCTTTCTTTTCAGCAGAAATATCATTGTAAATACTGCAACGAGCGATGTTATAAAGCTCCATGGGTAGTATTATTTCTTTTCAGTGGTTTTGCTAAGGTATATGTGCAGTCGAACACCGCGAATGGTGTCCCCCAATGAGTAGGGTTCTGTAATAGCCATAATGAAAATTCCATGTAATAAATGCTCATAATAATAACCATGGTTGATGGGACACTTATTCCAAGATGAATGTTGGGCAAAACATTCTAAAGGGTGTTGATTTGGTTTATTATGACTAAGGAAATTGGAAAAGTCAGAGTCTAAGGCTTTGGAAAGGAAAATGGAATTTTTGGCACATTTATTTATGAAAATAATGGAAATTAGGAGAAAAGGGAGATGAAAGGTCATAGGTTTCATTTGAGGAGGAAAATGAAGAAAATAGAGGCCTCTTCTATAAACAGGCTTCTGAGGATCAGTTGGTACCTTTTTTTCAGTTCAGTTTTGGAGCTCTCTCATTATTTCTCTCTCTCTCACCCTTGGCCACTTATATTTTTTGAATCACTTTGGAATTTTGAGCAAGAAAGAAAGAAAGTGGGAAAAAGGAGGAGTGTGAATCAAGCAGCTACAACATGATTCTTGGCAGGTATCAATTTGCATGTGTATTTTCCTTGCTATATTTTGCATGCACGATATTGCATGTGGTTCTTTGTTGTCTTGGCATGGGTTTTTCCAGGTGTGACAGTGTATTTAGCCTAGCCTTTCCATTTCCAGATAGCCATGTTTTTATGGTGTTCTCATGTTTTGGTTTAGCTAGATCACCGGATGGATTCGAAGCTAAGTGGGGTGGATCTTTTAATTGATATAACACATGGCCTGGTAACCCATGAACTAAATTGTGGGTTGTGGTAAAGCCGAATAGTGTGTTGCCTCGGTAGGCCTAGGAATCCTCGACCGGTGAATGACAAGATATATGGTAAATCCTATAGGTGGTTTTCTCTCTATTCAGGCCTAGGAATCTCGGGTTTGGGATTTCAGTAAAGCCTGCAGAGTATGTCTTGGTTTAGGGCCTAGTGACCCTTGATTCAGATTGTGGGTTGTGGTAAATCTTGAGAGACTAGGAGATAGGAAAATTCCTCATGGTTTAGGTAGAGAGAATTAAGTGATATCCATGCTTGTGTTGGCCTAGTGATCGGGGTAGATTATGGTAAAGTTGGTTATGAAATGTTTATTGATGAGGGTGAGGTGGTTTAGCCTAGGGATTCCCTGGTTGGTTCCTTCGGTTTAAGTCCCACATTCATGCTTGGAATATGTTATGAGGGTGATTGGCTGAAGTAGATTTGGCTCAGCCAATCTATGGTCGGATGGAACGTGGAAGTCCCATCTCCAGTTGGTTTTTACATTCAGTAATGAAGAGCTCATTTCTTTGGTATTAGGTATGCAAATGTACTAGTTTATGTATGGTTTCTATTGCTATTGCATCCATTGTATTTTTGTTATTAATATGTTGGTTATGAGCATGTATTCGATCAATGATGATGTATGGATCTATTCATGTTTTTTCCTATAAATGAATATCCCATGTATCTATGGTAAAATTGATTGTATGATAGCTTATTGTGTGAGGGAGCAATGCTTCTTAACCATTCTCAGATAATAAAGAGACCACTTTGTTTAAATATGTTGTTTATGCATGTAGATGATATGTTTGTGACATGTTTGACGAAATGTTTGTCATCGATGGGTGGCGTCGGATGAGTTATGGTTGATTTGATTGCTTCAATATGTTTGTTTTAATGTTAATTATCCTCTCCTAAAGTTACAGGAAGTTCTGGGCAGTGACTTGGGCTTAGGGGTTGAAAATGTGGCACAAATCTCAGAGCTACAAGCAGAAAATTCCTAAGCTGCTACCTTCTCAAGGCTAGCCCGCGGCTCTAGTGTCTAAAGCCACTCCCTTGCCCTTATATGCCTGCGGATCAGCCTCAAAGGGGATAAAAATCAGTCCCCCCTCAGGAAACAAGGCCCTGGAAGGTTAGGTTACTTCCTATGGATTTCAATGATGCAGTGTAAGATGTGTTTTGGTGTTTCTGTCGGTTCCACTTCCTTAAGGTCATCTAGGAGGTTGAATCTTATATTAGTAGATTCTCGTCACATGTTTACCCCGACTAGTCAGTTACTTGGGTAGATGTGGGAAGAGGGTGTTACAGTTTCATCAATTTTTTGTATTTTTTATGTTCATATAATATGAACAAGTTGGCTTATAAGTGGTTTGCTTTTATTATAGATGTGGTTCCCACTCAGCCATGGGCATAGAGGCATATTTTTCATTCTCAATAACAATGTCCATTTAGAGAACAAAAAATCAGCGTAATATTAGCACCTTTGGTGATATTTTATTTTGTATTTGATTAGTATATATAATGTTATTTTAATTTACATATGAGTTTTTGCCTTCTCATGGTTGGCCATTACTAGGGAATTAAGAATTATTGAATTCAAGAACCTTTCTAGTAAGGAAAATTCCACATCATGGGCAAATTAATGAGTGTAACCTTTGAATAGTTTATAATTAGATTTCATTGAATTCTTATATTTTCTTATTTTTTCTCATATGCACATCAAATCATATAGTAATAAATATTTATGTTTTCTATTGCAAATGAATTTTGATACCATGATTGATTATGAAATGAGTAAAAAAAATATAAAGTAGTGCTACATAATGTATCCAATAAGCTCAACCTTGGTTGTTAATTGTGAGATTGTGATTGACACCATTTTTTGTGGTTTTTATAAATTAAAAAAAAAATGGTTTGTTTATAGGAAATGAATTCAAATTGCATTAGTTCTGGATTTTTTTGGTTTCTCAAGTGAAAAATATTAATTTTAATAATAGAATATTATCATGGAAAAGACAAGGGATATAAATATATGAAGCCAAATAGTTTTTAACTCCTTCCATCGTGATTATACATTTGATCAATTCCACCAAAGTTCAAATACTAAAATTAATCATTTATCTCTAATAGGTAGACTTCCCTAAATAAGTGGTATAGTACCTATCATGATTAATCTCCCACGTAAATAATTTTTTTCTTGACTCCTTATTGTCAAAGGTTGTAATCCCACATCCCAATTCATGTAGTGTTCCCAATGAACCTCTTAATGCAAATCAACTAACACAAATGTTGTCTTTAATGGTCTAAAATGTATCATGAACAATGATGTGGTCTTTTAAGAAGAAAACCCCAAAGTTTTTAATTTTATGATATAGGAAAGATAATGTTGTTTATGGCAAGAACCATTTAAATGGATCCCAAGGCTTTGTCGTCAAAATTATATTCCCTCCATTTAGGAAACAAATACATAATAGTTGAAAACCATTTCCATTGGCCTTGGAGTCCCCTTAAAAAACATTATTTTTATGAAGAAATGTAATTTTTCTTCATGTTTATATTCTCTCTCGGGTGTTTGAACTTGTCTTCCTCTACTAATAACTTCTTGGCAACATTGTCACGTTTAAAGTTCATTTATTTTCATGGGATACCTTGAAAGGAAACATGGTCCTTTCCTAAACTATTATTTGCATCCATATTATCATCTCCCTTACATTGGGATGTTGTGAACTATTATTAAATATGTTATTTTTAGAAATTCCATGAAGGATTACCTCATTAATAAAGAATTGCTCTCATTTCACTTCTATTAAAATTGCTCAACAAAAGTGGATGTGTACTTGTGATTGGTTTCCATTAATTTGTCGTTTTCATGTGTTGTTGTGGTTTGAATGTCATGATTTTTTTTATTGCTAGTTTGTTGATGACTCATAGGGATATCTTTTGGTTAATAAACCATGATCCAAAGGAATCTAAGACGTCAAAATCACTTGGGGATTGCATCCAGACCAAGCCACACCACCCCATAAGATGGTTTCTTTTCTTGTAGCCACAAGGTTTTGAGCCAACAACCTTCACACAAGGAATGCCTTAACGGGATACATTGTCACTAATTATTCTACGTCTCATGGGTCCATGAATTTTTTTTTATCCACGCATGTATTCTGCCACACTTTATTATAATTTTTGGCATGCATATATTTAATTAATTTAGTGCTTCCCTAGGAGACATTTTCCATTGTGTTTGTAGTGAATTGGTCTCTTGATGGAGGTCATATTCCAAGGATGCCTTCATCAAAGATATTTCCAAGAAATCCAAACTAGATGATGTTGATTTATTGATTATGTCATCTACACCTATAACTATATTTTTATAATGTTTTAAGAAAAACAATAAAGGAAGAAGGAAAAAAAAATGGTGAAAATATGTTTTAGGCTCTAATGGACCTTGGAATGATAGAAAACTAATTTGGATGACATTCCTTGGTAGTAAATCATTCTAATTGTGACATTACTCTAGGTGCAATTAGATAAACCTTGTTTAAAAATCAACTTGATATTAGACAACGTACGAGGGGGGAAAACAAATTCAAATTCCACTTGTTTCTAAGCCGATTATTTGAATAATTTGTGAGTCTAGGAAATTTCTAAGTTATACCATGCTACAAATCAATGTTTTCAATGGCTACATAACCCTATTTTTTTGTTAGTACACAACAAATCCCTATTTCCAGTAACTATTGAACCTTATTTTCCAAATAATGTTTAAAATGTTATGGATCCCTATTTTAAGTATCTACAAAAACCTATTTTCTAAAATAACATTTTCAATTGTTACAAATCCTATTTTCAACATCTATGTAACACAATTTCATGGTGCTCGACAAATTTTTATCCATGTGTTCATACACCCATCATAATGAATGTGTCATTCATCCATTCCTCTATATCATGCCATATTTTCCATATTACACTTGTGTGGTGGCTATGTGCATGTTGGCACCTTTTCCTCTATGTTGCAGATATTGAGGTTTCTTACTCCAAAGGACACTTCCACTTCTTTTTTTCATCATCAAACATGACACAATTGGTAAGTACAAGTATATTACCACTCTTTCTAATAATTTGTGAGGGATCATTGGATTTTATGAACCTATCCTTGAAATGACCGTAAGTCTTATTGATAGCCTCTCCTTCCCAATTTTTTATCTTCTTGTCATCATCGATTTTCTTGAATATACTACATTGCATTGTTCAAAGGAGATGACGACTTGCTTTGCAAAAAAAAAAAGTAGTATTAGTTATTGGATGTTTCTTTGATATTTAGTGTAATTACGTATTGATTTTTTTATATTTGTTCAACATCTCAAATGTCAAACTAAAATTGAAGGTTCAATATTTACATCAGTGGGACATCATACATTTGATGTTTGCTACAATTACATGTCAATTTTTCAATGGTTCTTTGATGTCTCAAATGTTGAATTGACATTTAAGATTCAACATTTACATCAACCATACATCATATATTTGATGTAAGGCTTCTTCAATGCTTTTGAAATTTTGGATTTCCACACCACATGGATGTGTGGAAGGTTGATTTGATGGTGAAATAGTGTCAGTTAACCAATGAATAACGAAAATTAATGGACATTTTTTTTTGATGTGGTCACTATTAGTTTTTGGATGTGTATTTGACATTCCAAATATTGATATGATGTCATGGTAGTGTCGATTAATCGATGAATAATAGACATGAAAGAAAAAAATTTGATGCAGCTATTGTCAGCTTGGTTATGTGTAGTTGATGTTCCAAATGTCAAATATGCAACACCACAAACGCAACATCAATAAAAAATAAGGATGGTCACATTTGACATTTTTTTCATGCTTTAAAGGTTGATTTTACATCCAATTATGGGCTGAAATTTATAAGTGATGGGGTATTATGTATGATGATAACATTTCCCAATTACCCTTTTAGCTCTTTTGGCTTGGCTAACCCACAAGGGGCACCTTCTTTATCTAGCCTTGTTTGGTTGAACCATAGTAGGCCCCACTATATGGTTAACTATTAGGTTTGAAGAAGGTGGGAGCTTTCACTCAATTTATCTACTAAACCCCCACGTAGAGAAAAATAACTCACCATGTTGGCATTCACTACCTTCGAGGGGATGAATCCCTTGGTGTTTCCTGCTAATTGATGCATATTTATGGTTCTAATTGATGCTAAGTTTTAGTGTTTGGATAGGTAAAGGCCCTAAAAAACCATGGCTAGTCTCCTCATATGGTTGGTTGTGCCATAGGATATATGTGTATGATTTGAGCATATGCCATATGATTTTTATGGCTATGACTATGAATCACAATGAGGGTTTTTTTGGCACTAGCCAAGTCCACTTTTTTTACTTTTAGAATTGCTAGGAAATGTTATATTGGAAATGTGTCCATTTTTTGTAGACAAAAGTTAGGATATTATGGTTATAAGGGACATAAACAAAGTCAATACAAATTGGGATGAACAAACACATGATTTGATATAATTTGAGTCATAAATATGGCCACAAGGGGCTCATTAGAGACACAGTGAAACACACAATTGTATGCAAAAATGCATAAAATTATAAGACAAGGGAAACAAAATATATGCAAATGTGACACATAAGGATGTTAGTTGAAAAAAAAATCTTTTTTTACACCTTTTTCTAGGTTTTTAATAGCTAGAATTGGGTTAGGTTCAAAGTTTTGAAACCCTCTTGGAACCTCCATGATGCTTCTAGAAGTGTCCAATGGATTCCCACATGTTACTAACTCTGTATATTCAAATTATGATGAGTCGACATGGAATCCACTTGGACGTATGAAGAATGTTTGGATCATTACATTGTTAGGGTCACAAATTTCACGTACAAACTTCATTTTAGGCGCACCATAGCTCATTGGAAAAATAAAATAAGAATAGTTTTGTTATCACAGATGAAAAAATCCTCCAGCCATTATCAACCATCACAAGGATATAAAACATTTTTTAAGGCCCTAGGAATGCAATGAAATTTGATTTCATGAAATTTAATAAAATCAAGACCATCTTTAGGATCTCTCAAATCATAATGTCCCCAATTAGACTAGAGCATCAATAAATTCATATGGTGCTCATTTAGATCCATTTTAGGTCATTCCTTCCTAGTTTTGGAGGCATTTGGTCTCAAAAAATTTTTAATTTTGAAGGAGATGAGGAAATAATTCCTTAGTGTTCTCCTTAGAGTACCATTTGGCCTTCGTTGGTAGCATACCTTGCACAATTATGCCCTATAGTAATTATGCTTGTGTAAATGGTGCCAAATATCAATGGAACGTAAGAATTGGCCCTCTTCATTGTCATGAGCATGGATGGATTGTATAATTCCAAGTTCTATACATTTACTATTGAATAAATGCACATATAATGTGGAAAACTAATATTTAAGCATTGGTCCCTACCTTCTCCAATATTTTGAATGGTCCATATCATAGGGATATGATTTTATTCCCTAGTCTATGTAACCTTTCCTTATTAAGGTGTAGCCAAACTTTGTCACCTATCATGTATGGCCTTGTGTTTCTCCTCGAACTCATTTAGTTTTTCTTGAATTTGTAACTATATTTGACTTATCTTGTCTATGAAATTTTTTTCCTTCGATGCATCACTTAAAGTTTTTACCTCTGCTTCAAGTTGTACATATACAATTTCTAGTTATTATAGTGGTAAAATTCTAAATGGGACTTACTAGTGGATGCATGGACAACTCTATTATAAGAATGTTTACTATAAATCAAATTTTCATCGCAAGTCTTTTGATTCTTCTAATTGTAACCTATCAAAGTGCACCTACACCCTTTAAAATAAATAGCTTGCAACATCGTGTCCTTTGATGGTCTTCTTACAATCCATAAAAATGTGCATCTTATTAAACAAAATGATTACCAAATATAGTTACTTATGCCCTATTATTTCCTTCAACAAATCCCCAAAAAATTCCATGGATATGTTTTCCTATGACCTTGTGGGAACTAGAAGTGGGATATATAGACCTTGCGTGCTATCAATAAGCTTATTGATACAACATAAAATAAAACCTTTGATAAATTTAGCTTACTTTGTCTTGCATCTTGGGCCATAAACATACCTCTACAAGGTAGCCATGGTCTTCTTAACACCAAAATGACTAGCAACTTTGGAGCTATGAGTTTTCCTTATTAGTTCTACTCTTTCTTCCTTTGGCACACAAAGTTTCCATGTCTTGTAAAACAATCCCTCTTGGAGATGGTAACTAACATCTACTTATTATTTTTATCCTTGTAATTTTTCATACACCCCCTTGAAGTCCTCTTCTTTCACAAAATATTCTTTGTATGCTATGGGTGAATGGCTCCATGTGTATAATGACTCTTAGAGATATGAATTATTTTGTTGGTGGTTTGGATATAAATCCAACCAAATTGTTTTTAGTGCCCTTTTTATATTTAATCATGTATGAAATATATATATATATATATATATATATATATATATATATATATATATATATATATATATATATATATATATCCCATCCATTTATAGTGACTTTTTTTCTAGAGCTTACTATTGGCATGTGAGTATTGTGGATGTTAGTGATCAATATGAATGATGGTTTCCTTGTCGAATGGATAATGCCTAGATTTCTTCATTACTTGAACCAAGGATTAGAGTTCCATGTTATATTTAGGGTAGTTTAGTACTACTCCATGGAATAACTTTGATAATAGAAGACCCACAAAAGGCTATCCTACCTCCTTGCATTAATACTACTCCCATAGCATAGACATTGGCATCAATTTCTACTTCAAAATACTTTTGCAAGTTATGTAATGTTAGGAATAGGTTTTATTAATATTCTTATCCAATTCTTCAAAAGAATTATGTTTACTCTTGTTTCACTAAAACCCTTACAATCAATTCTTATAGCATAAATTAGTGTTACCAACATTGAAAATGATGTTATGAACTTTCTTACTTATTAGGCTACTCCCAAAAAACTCTTAAATTATATGACATTGGCATTAATGGACCACTTAAGGATGCAATCATTCTTTGCATAATCAATATTTAACTCACATCAACAATCACATGTTCCAAGTGCACCAAGGGTTGTTTCAAAAACTCACCTTATTTATGTTTGCTAGTAGGTTATATTTCCTTAATGTCTCTAGTAATTTCTTTATATTTCAACATGATCCTCCCTAGTAGAACTAAATATCAAAATAGAAAACTATGATAAATGAATCTAGGAATGGATGTAATATATCATTTATTAAACATAAAAAAAAATATTTAGTCATTATTTGGTGTCAACATAATTAGGAAAATGCGTGGTGAGGTAGTTGGCCTTATGGCTCCATGCCCCAACAATTCTTACAACTAATTCTTCACCTTATTCTAATATAAACTATCTATACAATCATATATATGATAGAGGAGAGTTTGATGGTAACTATATCTCATGCTCCACTTCATTCTAGGTGGAATTCCTTTTGGATCGTGGAATACTTCTCGATATCCTTGTAAAAGTTCTTAAAATTGGTGCTTCTATTATTTCATACATCCTTTGATGGATGAATTCATACCAACATTATTTTTGTAGTATTTCTAGTTCCATTTCAAGAAAAGAAGTGCATACATCATGGTTAAATTGATTAATATCTTGGCTTGGTGTGCACTTAGAAGAGAGATCCTATACTTTCCCTTGTATGCATTAATGATAAAACAATTACAATCATTTATTAAGAAAATATAACATCCCTCCTATACATACATGTGCTACCAAATACTATGTTGCAGGCATCAAGAGAAACTATATCTATTTCTATGTCTAGTTGTGTGAGGATTGCATTGAAAACATGCTCTAAGGTGTTTGTTTTTTCTTTTTTTAAGAATGGTTGTTGCAAGTATGCAAAAATCAAGATTGACATCATGTAGATGTTATTTTTAAGATCGTCAAATGATCTCTATTATTCCTAAGCTCAAACAAACTTCACATCGACTCCAGACTTGGTCGTTGTCAAGTAATATGAAAGCACCCCAACATGAACCTACAATAAATTAAGCAAATCCCACAAAGCTAAAAAGATATATTAATTGACTTAGGGTGGACTAATAAAAAATGACGTGGATCTTGGTTGGATCCACATGCATATTATACAATCATCCATGATGTGCTTAGAATATTGAATAATTTGCATGTTGAATGAGCACATATCCATGTTAAGATATAATTTGTGTTATTTCAAGGTGCTCATAAATTATTTAAGGTGCTTAATATGTTCTTCCTAAGTTATACCAAAGAGGAATGTGTCACCTAAGTTTATAACCACAAAATAATTAGTGAATGGTCACAAAATATCGTCCACCATCCTCATGAATGTTATTGGTACATTAGAGAAGTTGAATGGAATGGCCAACCACTTGAAGAGGCCTTTGTTAGACTTGAAGGTCATATTACACATTAGTTTACTTGATTGACACCTCGTGAGAGCCTAACATAAGATAAAACTTATTGAATATTTTGGAGCCTTTGAGTTGATTGAGCAAGTCATCAATTTAGGGGAAGGGGTAATGATTATTAATTATGATTTTAAAGGCTCTCTACTCAATACAGAGTAACATTATCTTGTCCTTGTTTTAAAGAAACATAATGAGACTCTTGAAAGGTGACATGTTTGGTCAAATGTGTCCTTTTTTATTAGTTCTTGAATCTAGTGTTTGAAGTCTTCAATTTCTAGAAGAAGGCATCTAATATAATCATAGGCTAGAAGAGAACCTACTGTCAAATCAATTACATTATTTACCTAAAAAAGTAGAGGTACCCCAGTATGTGAGAAGAGGATGTTTCTACGTTCTTTCATTGATTGATGTTTTTCTTGTTTTTGTTGTTGAACTGAAATACAAATTGATGGTTTCTTGTAAATTTTTACAAGATATTTTATGTCTTATGGGAAATGGATCGAAATTGAAAACACACATAAAATTAATAAAAATAGTTAAGTTTTGCAGATTTCAACATTGAAAAATAGACAACAAGCAACATCATAAAACAATAATTTGATGATGGAGTTCACCCCTCCTGGGCTACATCTTCGGGTCCAGCTTCCAATGTTGGCCCCTTAAATTAAATGCTCAAATGTTAAATTACATCAACATACAATGCTCAAATTGAAAAAATAACAGTTCCATTGTGTACAGAACACCCAAAAACCCCTGTGTAGGCTCTTCTTGGGCTCAAAAAGGCTGAAAATGGCCAAGTTAGGCCTCCTTCTTCATTTCCTTGGTAAATGTTATGCAAAATCAACATCTTGTCAAAACTGGCAACAAATTTTGTCTTTGGTGGATATGCAAGGTGAAAAATTCACATAGGTTCAGCAACAATTTTGCCGAAAAAGGTGCAAATTGTTGGATAGTTAGTTTGACACCCACGCCCTATTTATTTGCCTCCAAGTTGGTTGTATGGTGCTATATGGCCAGGGAGCACGGACCATAGGCAACGTGCCTCGTTGGCCCATGCACTTGGTCACATTATGGTTGATAGGGCTATGGGCATGGTGCCACACTCCCGCCCCTCCTGTGATATGTGATGAGCTCCATCATTAGACATATTTGGAGGGGTTAATAGTCACCTTTTTGCATTCTTAGATCTCTTTTTCTTGCATTTTCATTATTATTTGGGTTTATGATGCTAGTATAGGTGGTGTTTAAGGCTAAAATACTCTGAGTGCCTAATATAAGGCTGAGTGCAGAAAATCATGATTTATTAAGCACTTTTATAAAGATTTTATCACAAAGACTTGGAAGAGATAGCAAGGATAAAATATAGGAGGATTTTCCACCCTCAAAGGCAACCGAAGGATCCCAAATATTCTCTCCAGCAATTCAAATTCCACAAGCAGTCGAAGGATCCCCAAGGATTCTCTCCAGAAATTCGAATTCTAGAGGAAACCAAGAAACTCAAAGAGGAGAGAACTCAGTCTTAGTTTACTTTGAGTCGAGTGGATTAAATCACCATTTTCTAGGGAGTTGTTGGTAGCTTCCCTGTAGGATAAATAGAGCAGAGCTAGAGCTAGGAATAGTTAGTCTATCCTAGTCTTGATTCCATTCAGAATTATTGTTGTGAACTATTGAAGCTTTTTGTTTTATTCAGAGATTGAGACATTCAGAGATGTATTCAGTTATTCATTTATGAAATTATCAGAGTGATTTCATTTGATTGATTTAATTTCAGAGGGCTAGGCGCATGGGACATGGCCCAATCCATGTGCCTCATCTTCTCTGTTGTTACTATCTTTTCCTTTCTGTCATTTAGCTAGTTTTGCTTTAGATATGCTTCTGATAAGTTTCATTTCTATTTAGTTTTTGTGTTGTAGTAGTTTCAATTGCTTATGCATAGCGAAATAGAGGAAAAACTCCAAAAATTTGGTTAAGTCTCCCCCCTCTCATCTCTGTCAATAGAGTTCGAGTAGGGGCATACATTCCCACATGCCAAAAATTGCTTTCTGTTTGAGTTTTGGGAAGAATTTGTGTTACCAACTCCAAGCCCTTCCTTCACTGTTTAATCTTGCATTTATGTCTGTCTCCCATGCATAATCCGTAGGTGTGTTTCATTTCCAAGCACTTCTCTTACGCCTCCATTCCCCTGCTTCTCTTCTCATCTCAACGTTGTACTTACCTTTCTTTTGCCTAACGCACTTAGCCCTTCAAAGCCTTATTTCTCTATTTTCTTCATTCATGGCCGCCTTATTATTTCTATGCAAAATGCATGAAAAACCATTCAAAACCACCAAAAGAACCAGCCTCCTCCTTTGCTCCTTGAGACTCCCGCCACCATACATCGCACTTCACAATCACAACATTTAAAGTTTACCTTTAGCACTTACCGCTAGTTCCTTTCTATTGCAATATTGCGAAATCGCAGTCGCACTTCGCAGCTCTTACCATTTTCCTTGAATACTTACCGCTCTCCTTCGCCGATTTCCTTCGATCTATCGGTCACCGTCGCTGGACTCTTTTTAACGCAGCAACGCTTGAAAAAACATTGAAACCCGACCTCTGCCTTCCTCCTCAAAATTCCCACTACCGTATGTCGCACTTCGCAAATCGCAACATTTGGATTTTACCTTCAACACTTACCACTCGTTCCTTGCGAATACGATATTGCAAAATAGCAATTCACACTTTGCACTAGTTATCCTTTCTCCTTTAACACTGGTTGTTGTTCTAACTAATTGCGATAGTGCGATCTCGCCCCCTTGTCAGTCCCACTACCACGTTGCCATCACAAATCGCACTTCGCCTCCTTTAGATTTTACCCTCAATGCCTACAGCTCGTTTTTGCAATTGCGGTATTGCAAAATCGCATCCCACAGAACTTACCATATTTCACATCGCACATCGCAGCCCGCAACTTTTCCATTTTTATTCTTCACCGCCACGTCATCCCCATCGCAAATAGCCTCTCGCAACCTTCACCACAGGGCACATCGCACGATGCACATTTTAGTTTATTCTAGTTAAATCCTTACGACTATCCATTTAAACTTGCGAAGTTGCAATTGCGACATCACGCATCGCAAATTTTACCTCCATTGCGTCTTCGCCATCACATCTTTCGATTCTTTCTGCTCCAAAGCCATTTCTTGCACTATACTAAGTATTTATAAAGTTTTAAACCCCCTCTTTCCACCTCTAAGAATTTTTCAATTATTTTCCACTCCAAATTCATTTCTCACGTTATAATAAAGTTTTCTAAGGGCTTAACCCCTCCTTTCCATTCCTAAGCCCTGTTTCATGCGCTAAGCCCTCAATTTGCTCTTTTATCCCTTTTTATTCCTCCAAGTTGAAAATTAACTCTTTTTAGTTATAATTAAGTCATGGATAGTTTAGTTGCATGGATAAAAGCATGGTAGTTAGATCATAGGATAAGTAGAATGAATTTAGCCATTTGGCCAAGTTAAGTGTGGTTTAGAATTAGTTTCCTTTCTGCCATTTATTTTCAGCAAGTTAGCTTAGTTTCTTTTTAGTCATTTCATTTTTTTCCAATTAGATTATTTCATTCTTTTCAGTTCTTTTCAGCACTTTAGTTTAATTTTGTGTCTGTCATTTCCTTCTAGTAATTTACTTTCCATTTGTTCTCATAATTTTAGAAATAACACCCTTTCGTAAAGCAGAAGAGGATGACATGAACAAAATTCATCTGATGTGTATATAGCACTGTCACGTCAAAGTTTGTACGAACCCCGGGTTGATAAAGTAAATTAGGGAAGCCCTTGGGATTTGCAACACTCTTGGTGCAATACTAGGGCTCACCACTTTTTGGCGCCGTTGCCAGGGAGGTGTCTAATAGATATTTTGATTTTGTTTTAGCATTCTTTTTTTTATTTCCTTTATTTTCTTCTCACTTCAGAAATATTGAAAAAGTACAAAAAATATCTGATTTTCATGCCTCGTAGGACTAGGAATACTCAAAGACAAACCTTACCTAAAACCCCCATATCACCTCCTACCCACCCTTCACTCTTCTTTAGTGGAAGTGAGATTGAACCCCCTACAAGAGAACCTTCTGAATATTTTTAGGATCTTACTGGGGAAGAAGAAGAAGACCTTGTTTCAATTGAGGGACATGCTTCACCTATCCTAACCATGGCTGGGACCCAGAGAGCCTTTCCCATAAGAGAGGCAAATGGGGACACTAAGATGAAAAATGTTAGCCCCTCAGCTCTTCCAAACTTCCATGGACTTACCTCTGAGGACCCTGGCACATTCATGTTTGAATTTGTTGTTGTATATAGGACTTATTACTACACCTCTGATGATCAAAAGTTGAATCTATTCCCATCCACCCTTAAGGATGCAGCCTTGCACTGGTTCATGGGTCTTCCTAGGGATAACATCACTACCTGGGCATTGATGGAAGAGACCTTCAGCAGCAAGTACAAAGACTATTGTAGGTCCAAAGGAAACTAAGGATGAGATATTTAGGATGACTCTAGGGCCTGATGAATCCCTAGAGGATTATGAAGAGAGGTTTCAATTGAACTATAAGAGAGCCAGATGTACTCTTGATCCTGACTCACTCAAACTTGTACTTCTTCGAGGGATCAGTGAAGAGATGATAGAAACTTTGAATATGTTATCAGGAGGATATATCTACCAAAAACCCTATGAAACAATCAAAATTGTCTTCCGGAACCATTCTAGGGCATTTAGGAAGAAGGGCAGAGCTAGCCAAAGTACATCCAATACCCCTTCCTCTTCCACCTTAATAAAACATGACATTGGAAACATGCTATAAGACTTAAAGATTGACATGTTTCACACCTTTTCTTTGCAAATGGACACAATGCAGGTCAAAAGGAAGTAAGAGGAAGCAAAGAGAGCCCTAGCCATATTCTGTCCTAGATGTACCAGGAAACACCCAAGAAATGAATGTCTATTGAATGTCATAGAGGTTTTCTTAGTCTGTGAAAATAATCATGCCACAAAAAAGTGTCCCTCCTTACCTGGACTTAAACTTGTATATCAAGGTGGGGAAACAATGCCAGAGCAACTTTGTTTCATCAACCAGAGAAGGCCTCAGGGACCTCAACCATATCAACAAGGTATGCAAGGTGCACTTCACTCTTACTATTACAAAAATAAGAGTGCACCCATGCAACCTTGGTACACCCCCACTCCTCTGTCCTGGTCTACACATCCTACTTGGCCTTCCAACCCTTCATATCTTCCTCAGCTTATAAACTAGCCATTTCAGCAGTATTTTCCACAACAACCTCAGTGGAACAGTCCATACCAAGAGTGGAGGCCTCAATGAAATCAACACCTACTCTAAAGCCTCCACCCCAACCTCAACCTCAGCTTACTCATGTTTCTCCACCTAGGCTACCTATACCTGTACAGCCCAATCCGAACCCGAACAACAGATAGGCACAATAGGCTCCCAGTGGAGAAACAACCCATCCAGATTATGTTGTGGAGATAAAGGAGGTTAATCTCAGGTCCGGAAGAGTACTCCCAGACAACCATCCACCATCTCCACCTGTAGAGGTTGAGGAGAAAAAGGAACAAGATAACACTTAGATCCAACAACCTCCTTTTCCTGAGCGCTTGATCCACCCTAGTCAACACACCCCAGAGGAGACTGAACTCCCGTGAGAATTGGAAAATTTGTGTGTAAATATACCACTTCTCCAGGCCATTAAGGATGTCCCTATCTATAATAGTATCATCAAAGAAAATTTCTTCAAGAAACCTGGAAGGAGGAAGAGAGATATCCCCACCATCAATGTGGTAGGAAAACTGTCTGACCTGATGCTGGGGAAGGTGATATTTCCAAAATACCTGGACCATGGTAGTCTAGTTGTTGATGTACATATAGATGGTTTCATAGTCCCCAACACTCTGATTGATTTAGGGGCTACCATCAATATCATGACCAAGGAAACTATGTTGAAACTTAATCTCCAAGGAACTTTGAGGAAAACCACAACAGTTCTGCAACTTGCAGATCGGTCCACAGTAACTTCAGAAGGAATTGTTGAGGATGTTATGGCTACCATTGACTCTTGGGAGTATCCTAGAGATTTTTTTAGTCTTTCAGCCAAAAACCAAGTTTAATTGTTATCCTCTCATCTTAGGGAGACCTTGGTTAGCCACTACAAATGCTTATGTTAGTTGTCAGGCTGGAAACATGACTATCAAAAATGGACCCATGTCTAAACAACTAGTGTTATCCTCCAGCCCAGCCTTCCATTAATCATGATCTCCCTATATGGTAGGAGGATGAAGAAGATGAGTTATATAAAAATGCCCCTATGTGTACCATAGATGCTATCCTTAGAGGGGGGTAGCTTGATGAAGATGAACTCATCGACCATGCCATTCAAAACCATTCCTCCACTAACACTCCTCTCGAAACCTTAGTCAAAGATTTTGAAATACAACCTTGGATGGAAGTGAAATCAATTGAGACAACCTCTGAAACCACCAAGGTTGTCGAGCTTGGCCCATCCAAAGCTCTAAAAATCAACCCAAACCTCTCAAATGAAGAAGATAAGCAGTTATGCCAGCTTTTGAAATAAAATCTTGAAGCATTTACTTGTGATTACAAGGACATGAAAGGGGTGCATCCTTCAGTGTGCAGACATCACATTTACATCAAAGAAGGATGCAAGCCTGTGAGACAACACCAGAGAAGAATGAACTCGGCTCTAAAGGACATAGTCAAAGAAGAGCTACAGAAACTATTGGATGTGGGGTTCATATATAATATGTCCGAAAGTGAGTGGGTATCTCCTCTTGTCCTAGTCCCACAGAAGGATGGGAAGTGGCGAATTTGTGTTGATTATCGAGAACTTAACAAAGCCACCAAGAAATACCATTTCCCTTTTCCCGTTATAGACCAAGTCCTGGATGGCCTTGGAGGGAAAAAGTTATTTTCCTTCTTAGATGGGTTTAGTGGGTACAATCAGATTCAAATCAGCCCTGAAGACCAAGATAATACTAATTTCACCTGCCCTTGGGGTACCTTTGCTTATAGAGTCCTACCCTTTGGGTTATGCAACATCCTAGCCACCTTCCAAAGCGCTGTCCTGAGCATATTTTCTGAGTTAGTCCATGACTTTGTTGAAATTTACATGGATTATTTCACACCATATGGGGATGACTTCTAGGAATCTCTCTCCAATTTGGGTAAACTACTAAGAATTTTCATTGAGATGCATCTCTCCTTGAGCCCAGAAAAGTTTGAATTCTTGAAGAAAGCAGGGGTTGTATTAGGACACTCCGTATCCCAAGCAGGAATACAGGTAGACCTGAACAGAATCACTATCATCAAAAGGGTACCTTCTCCTCAAAAGCATAAAGATGTCAAGAGTATCTTAGGCTTAGCTAGTTACTATAGAAGGTTCATCAAAGATTTCAGCAAGATGGCTTTGCCATTATTTGGGTTATTGGCCAAAGATTCTGAGTTTATTTGGTCCAATCCTTGTCAAGAGACTTTTGAGCTCATTAAGAAGCAGTTGAATACTTCCCCCATCCTCCGAGGTCCAAATAGGACTCTGCCTTTCCATGTCCACACTGATGCATCCGACAAAGCTGTAGGGGCAGCATCAGGACAATTAGAGGAAAAAATCCCTTATGTCATTTATTTCATCAGTAAGAATTTGTCCAAAGTCAAGCTGAATTATACTGTTAATGAGAAGGAGATGTTGGCCATTGTCCATGCATTATGTCACTGGATATCAAACCTTTGTTCACACTGACCATGCAACCATCAAGTATTTAATGAACAAACCATATGTTAATGCTATAATAATTAGATGGTTGTTACTTTTGCAGCAATTTGATTTGACTATTGTTGATAAACCTAGAAAGGAAAATGTTGTTGCAGATTTTTTGTCCAGGGTAGTTCTCTCTGCAGGTGAAGAAGGAATGGTGGATGACCATCTGCCAGATGAGCACCTCTTTTCCATATCAGCACTATCACCATGGTTTTATGATATAGCCAACTAATTGGTTGCTGGAAGATTCCCTCCTAATATTTCATTTAGGGAGAGGAGCAGAATCATCAGAAAAAGCGCCCCTTTCACATGGATTGGGGGGAATCTATTCAAGCTAGGCCCTGATAAAATCCTAAGAGTATGTGTGAGGGAGGAAGATTTTTTTGATATCCTCTCTGAATGTCATGACAACCCATGTAGAGGGCACTTTGCTGCAAAGAGAACTGCTTACAAATTTTTGCAGGTGGGTTACTATTGGCCTACCCTTCACCAAGATTCCAGAAGATACACCAACAGGTGTGACCAGTGCCAAAGGATAGGGAAACCCACACAAAGGGATGAAATTACACCCTCAAGTGTCTCTTGAGCCATTTTACAAGTGGGGCATGGACTTTGTTGGACCTATCGATCCACCATCCGGACAAAATAAGCATATCATAGTCTGCATTGATTACCTGACAAAGTGGGCTGAAGAAAAAACAGTGAAGGTAGAAACCGAAGAAAAAGTAGTAGAATTTCTGAGAGAGAATGTGTTTTAGAAATTTGAATATCCCAGAGAAATAGTCATAGATCAGGGATCATAGTTCACCTCTCACCTTATTGAGAATCTTTTGAGGAAGCACAAGATTAAGCATAGAACTTCTACCGCCTATCACCCTCGTGAAAATGGCAAAGTATAAGTAACTAATAGAGCTTTAGAAAGCATCCTCAGAAAGGTTGTGAGCAACAGTAGAAAATATTAGGCAGATAGATTGGTAGAGCTACTTGGGCCTACAACACCACTTGGAAGACAACTACATGATTCACTCCTTATGAACTAGTCTATGGTAAGAAAGCTCTACTTTCAGTTGAGTTTGAATTCAATACTTTAAGAATGGAAGCTGAATTAAATATATATTTAACAAATGCTCAAAAAGAGATGTTGTTGCAACTAAAAGGATTGGATGAGTTCAGAATTCAAGCACTTCTTCACACAGAGGTAGTTCAACTGCAAAGGAAGGTATGGCATGACAAGAACATCAAAGAAAAGACCTTCCAAGAAGGATATTGGGCACTATTGTATGATTCAAGGTTTAAAGACTTCAAATGAAATATGATGACAAGATGGTTGGGGCCTTACACAATGGAGAAATGCCTTGATAATGCCGCAGTTAAAATCAATACCATAGATGAGGAAGGGATCCCCTTGCTTGTCAATGGTCACAGACTTAAAATTTACAAGAAGCCTTTGTCAAAGGCATAATTCATAAATTCAATAAGCAGGGAGGTGTATGTGATGGGAAACTATGGAGTTTCCCACACCTCTTGACAGAAAAAGAAAAAAAAAAGAAAAAAGAAAAGAGAAAGCTTGTGGGTTTAAAACCTCAATGGAGGTGGCCCACTTGCTCAAAAAAGAAAAAGAGAAAAAGAAGAAAGAATAAAGATCCATGGGTGAAAACTGTTGGGTGTGGAGCCTAATTATCTTGTTTACCTTGTATCACAGCATTGGACCCCTGTACCTTAAAATGGGCGGCAACGCCGCCCGTAATTAATCGCTACCGTGGGGGGTCCAGGGGGGGGGCGACAACGCTTTTCGGAGCCCCCCCTGGCAGGGGTTTTCGGGGGCAGCGCCCCCGAAGCTAAAAACAGATGTAAATTTTCCTTATAAAAGTATATTAATTTCTAGTCAATCTGGGCCGTTCATTAGGCAAATGATTTGACGGTAGAATTTATGTTTAGATTATGGTTTTTTTCCTTAGAAGGCAACCCCCTTGTATATATGAGGGTATTGTATTGCGGTTGTGTATTATGTGTGTATTCTCTGAGTGAGAAACAGAGAGGGAGACTGTAAGAGAGAACAGAGGATATTACAGCGGATCTGCTGTAGGTTTTGTCTCTTCATTTTTTGCTGGATAATAAAAAGGAAGGACTGGTTGTTCGGGGTGGACGTAGCCCAAACTGGGTGAACCACATATATCTGTGTCTCTCTGGTTTTATGTGTTTTGTGTGCTTGTATTTTTCCACATATTTTATGTGTTGCAATGCTCCATAATATATAATTTTCTAACAACTGGTATCAAAGCCGAAGGTCTATTTGGCTGATAAATTCGCAGGAAAGAAGGGTTCCTGGTTCGAGTGGGAGCAATGGCGGAAGATGGTAAGTTTAGGGTCGAGAAATTTAACGGCCAAAACTTTCCACTGTGGAAGATGCAGATGGAAGATTATCTCTATCAGAAAGATCTGTACCTACCATTTAGCGGAAAAACAATGAAGCCAATGGCCATGACAGACGCGGAATGGAACATTCTCGATAGAAAGGCACTCGGAACAATACGATTGCGTCTTGCGGCGTTAGTCGCCTTCAATATTTCAAAGGAAACAACAACAGAGGGTTTGATGCAGACGTTGGCGAAACTATATGAAAAACCCTCGGCCTCAAACAAGGTATTTCTTATGAAACGACTATTTAATATGAAGATGTCGAAAGGTGGATCTGTTGCAGACCATTTAAATGAATTTAATACAGTTACCAGTCAGTTAAGTTCTATAGGGGTAAACTTTGATGATGAAGTTAGAGCTCTGTTATTCTTGTGCTCATTGCCAGAGAGTTGGAATGGTTTAGTAATGGCCATTAGTAACTCTGTCTCTGGATCTAACACTTTAAAGTTTGATGATGTTGTTGGTGCTATCCTTAGCGAGGAAATGCGACGGAAAAGCTCCGGTGAGACATCAGGTAATGCTTTGAGTGCAGAGTCTAGGGGAAGAAGAATGGAAAGAGGAAAGAGCTCGGGATATCACAATAAATCAAGGAAAGGAAAATCCAAGTCCAGATCGGGGATATTGTGCTGGAATTGCGGAAAGAAAGGACACCTAAAGAAAGACTGTAGATCTCGGAAGGGAAAATAAGGAGACACACAGCAAGAAAACAATCATGAAGAAAATGTGACAGCTGATGTGTTACAAGATTCTTTGATTCTTTCTTTCGAAAATGTTACTGCTTCTTGGGTTGTAGATTCAGGGGCCTCATTCCATGCCACACCTGATAAGAAATATTTTCATGATTATGTTCAAGGAGATTTTGGACAAGTTCGTTTGGGTGATGATAAACCCTGTAAAATTGTTGGAATGAGTAAATTTCTTGTAAAACAACAGAATGGAAACCAATGGCTACTAAAGGAGGTAAGGCATGTTCCAGATCTGAAGAAAAATTTGATTTCAACAGGGCAGTTAGGTGGTGAAGGTTGTGTGACAACTTTCACAGATAAAACTTGGAAGGTCACCAAAGGAGCCCTGGTAATAGCAAAAGGTGAAAAGGTTGGTACATTGTATTTATGCAATGGTATTTCTAACTCTGTTAATGCTTTAACTTCCAAAGGAGCAGATACAGCATTATGGCATCATAGGCTCGGACACATGAGTGAGAAGGGGATGAAGATTCTTCACTCAAGAAATTTGTTGCCAGGTTTGAAGAATGTTGATTTGGATTTCTGTGAAAATTGCATTTATGGAAAACAAAAAAGAGTCAGATTTCTCTGAGTTGGGAAAGAAAAGAAGAGCGAAAAATTGGAGCTTGTGCATACAGATGTATGGGGACCTGCTCAGGTATCATCTCTCGGTGGCTCTCGTTGTTATGTTACTTTTATTGATGATGCAACTAGAAAAACCTGGATTTATTGTATTCAAAATAAATCTGATGTATTTGATACTTTCAAGAAATGGAAAGCTTTGGTTGAGATTGAGACAGGAAAGAAGTTGAAGTGTCTTAGATCAGACAATGGAGGTGAATATTGCAACAAAGAGTTTGATAGGTACTGTTCAGAGCATGGAATTCGTAGAGAGAAGACAGTTCCAAGAACACCACAAGAAAATGGTGTGTCAGAAAGGATGAACAGAACAATCATGGAGCTTGCAAGGTGCATGAGATTGCATGCAGGATTGCCTTTACAATTTTGGGCAGATGCTGTAGATACTACTGTTTATCTAATAAACAAAGGGCCTTCAAGTTCCTTGGATGGTGGTATTCCAGAGGAAGCATGGACAGGTAAAAAGGTAAACTACTTTTTTTTAAAGCCTTTTGGTTGTGAGGCCTTTGTCCATATTAATAAAGAAAACATAACAAAGCTTGAGGCAAAATCAAAGAAATGTACCTTTATTGGATATGGTGTTAATGATTTTAGTTATCGCTTATATGATTATGAAAATCACAAAATCATTAGGAGCAGAGATGTAATATTCAATGAAAAGGTCTTGTATAAGAATCAGTTGCAGGAAAAGAAATAGGAAAAAGAAAGCAAGGAATACGCGGTTCTTGATGAGATATCTGAAAAAGTAAAGGTGCCTAAAAATAATAATAATCAACAACCACAGCAGCAGCAACCACCACAACAGCAACAGGCACCTCAAACACCTGAAAGTGGTGTTAGAAGATCTACTAGGATAAGTAGACCCCCTGAACGATACTCTCCTTCATTATATTATTTATTGTTGACTGATTCTGGTGAACCCGAATGTTATGAAGAAGCAATGCAAGTTGAAAGCAGGAAGAAGTGGGAGCTAGCCATGGAAGAAGAGATGGACTCCTTAATGCATAACCAGACTTGGGACTTAGTTAGGTTGCCTGCAGGTAAAACTACATTGCAGAATAAATGGGTTTACAGGCTGAAGGAAGAAGATGGAGGAAAACAGAGGTAAAAAGCTAGACTTGTGGTGAAGGGGTTTGCACAAAAGAAAGGTATTGATTTTGATGAAATATTTTCTCCTGTTGTTAAGATGAATTCAATCAGAACTATCTTAAGTCTTGTAGCAGCGGAATATTTACATCTTGAACAATTAGATGTAAAGACAACATTTCTCCATGGAGATTTGGAGGAAGAGATATACATGCAGCAACCAGAAGGATATGTGGTAAAAGGGAAAGAAAAATTGGTGTGTAGGTTAAAGAAGAGCTTGTATGGTTTAAAATAGGCTCCAAGGCAGTGGTATCTAAAATTTGACAAGTTTATGTCTGAACAAGGTTATACTAGATGTCACTCTGATCATTGTGTTTATCTAAAAAGGAAAAATGATGGCAGCTATATTATATTGTTATTGTATGTAGATGACATGTTTGTTGCAGGGTCTAACATGCAGGAAATAAATGTGCTCAAAAGAAAATTGGCAAATTCATTTGCAATGAAGGGTTTGGGAGCTGCAAAACAAATCCTCGGTATGAGGATAACTAGAGACAGGAAAAATCACAAATTAACACTGTCTCAGAATGAGTACATAGAGAAGGTGTTGAAAAGATTTAATATGCAGAATGCAAAACCAGTTAGTACACCTTTTGCTAGCCATTTCAAACTTAGTAAGGAGATGTGCCCCAAGACCCACGAAGAAATGGAATATATGTCTAAAGTTCCATATGCATCAACAGTTGGAAGCTTAATGTATGCAATGGTCTGCACAAGGCCTGATATTGCACATGCAGTGGGAGTTGTAAGCAGGTACATGAACAATCCAAGAAAATAACATTGGATGGTAGTAAAATGGATTCTCAGATATTTGAGAGGTACCACAAATCAAGCATTATGCTTTGGTGGTTCAAACATTGCTCTACAGGGATATGTTGATGCACATATGGCGTATGCCAGACAGAGATGACAGAGAGCACCATGTGATATGACATCAGAGGTTGAATAGTCAAGCATTGCTTCTGGCACCAAAGTGTTGTTGCACTTTCAACAAAAGAAGCAGAGTATGTTGCTGCTACACAGGCTAGTAAAGAAATGATTTGGTTACAAAGGTTTATGGATGAATTGGGTAAGAAGCATGATATGGGCACACTATACAGTGATAGCCAAAGTGCCATTCATCTTGCAAAGAACTCAACATTTCATTCCAGGACTAAAAACATACATCTCAAGTACCATTTCATACGGTCAGTATTAGAAGATGGAGAGTTGAAGCTGGAAAAGATACACACTAGCCAGAATCCTGCTAATATGCTAACAAAAGTTGTAACCAGGGAGAAACTGAGAATGTGCTCAGTTTCAATTGGTCTTCAAGGATGACGATGAAGATGAGGAACAACCAGGTCCAAAGAGGATTCATTGTCCAGCAAATGAAGCAGCGGTGGAGTTGCTACAATCAGTCTCCAAGTGGGAGATTGTTGGGTGTGGAGCCTAATTATCTTGTTTACCTTATATCACAGCATTGGACCCCTGTACCTTAAAATGGGAGGCAACGGTGCCCGTAATTAATCGCTTCCATGGGGGGTCCAGGGGGGGCGACAGCGCTTTTCGAAGCCCCCCCCTGGCGGGGGTTTTCGGGGGCAGTGCCCCTAAAGCTAAAAACAGATGTAAAATTGCCTTGTAAAAGTATAGTAATTTCTAGTCAATCTGGGCCATTCATTAGGGAAATGATCTAACGGTAGAATTTATGTTTAGATTAGGGTTTTTTTCCCTAGAATGCAACCCCCTTGTATATATGAGGGTATTTTATTACGGCTGTGTATTATGCGTGTATTCTCGGAGTGAGAAACAGAGAGGGAGACTGTAAGAGAGAACAGAGGATATTACAGCGGATCTGCTGTAGGTTTTGTCTCTTCATTTTTTGTTGGATAATAAAAAGGAAGGACTGGCTGTTCGGGGTGGACGTAGCCCAAACTGGGTGAACCACGTATATCTGTGTCTCTCTGGTTTTATATGTTTTGTGTGCTTGTATTTTTCCGCATATTTTATGTGTTGCATTGCTCCATAATATATAATTTTCTAACAAAAACCCCTCTAAGGCGCCCAAGGAAAGTTTGTGGGTTGAAAACCTCCATGGAGGAAGGCCACTTTATTTCGAAAAAGAAAAGAAAAAAAAGAGAAAAAGAGAAAAACCAAAAAAAAAATTGCATCTGCATCATTGTGTTTTTCTATGTTTGTTGTTTTGCAGATTGTTAATGGTTTTTGAAAAACACAGTTAAGCATTCATATTCTTTTCCCTTATTCTATCTTTTCTTCCATCCAATCATTCACTCCATTCATCTTCATAAATTCCTCCATCACCTCCATACACCACACTCCTCCATTTCGGAGCACAATGTAGCAAGAGAAGTAGCACACAAACAAACTGCTACAACCATTAGGAAGTTCCTTCAAAAACAAAGTTGTTCATGGACTGCCAAGAAGAACAAGAAGGGAAACTGCATAACAGACTACATGAGAATGAGAATTCCACCCATGGCATCTCAAGCGCCCCACACGACATCCACAGCGGAGAGAAACAACAGACAAAGATTAGCAACTCATTCAGGAAGCTGCTCCTTCAACAAGATGCCCACTAAGAGAACAAGAATATGGTGAAGAACACAACATCTAAATTTTTTTGTCTCAAACATCTAGCTCCTGCAACCACCTTGGAAACAATAGGTAAACTCAGGTATAAGCTCTCACCCCTTGCTACTCATTCATAATAGCCAGAAATAATTAATTTGCAGACTTAGAGTTTGAGGGGTAGAAAGGTGGCCAGTTAACTCGACCACCACCATGAGGTATGGTTGGAATAAATCTGGGAGTACACGCCACCTGGGCATGCAAAATAAAAATTTTAAATCAATGGAGTAGAGGAGAACGATGGGAGGAAAACGCGTAGTCCATCATGAATTAACAAGGAGGAGGAACCAATTGTCTACAACAGAACTGGAGCTGAGCGGAGTTATATCGACACTCCAAATTTAGTTGTGTCATCTCATAAAAGGAGATGTCGTCTCATCTGAACCAATGAATTGACAATTTTTAGAGGGAGAAGACCGACGAAATCATGCAATGCTTGAAGAAGAAGAAGAAGAACCAACAAAAAGAAGAAGAAGAAGAAGAAGAACCAGAAAGGAAAAAGAAGGAAGAAACCTGAGGAAGAACCAGCAGAAACAAGAAGAACCAAAAGAAGAGAGAGAGAAAGGGCCAAAAAAAAATAGAAGAGATGGCCATAGAATTCATAGAGATAGCAGAAATTGGGTGAGACACGGACTCACAATCCAGTGTCACATCCCCTCACTACAAAAAAATAACTACACCCATGGCTCCTCTAAGCGCAAAAATAAAAAGGCAAACCTCTAGGTATTCCAGAACTGACAAGAATCAGAGAAAGCCAGAAACTTCTCCCCTAAGCCTGATCATCATTGAAGAATCTCAAAGGGGGGAGGAAAGCATCAAAGAAATATCTCTAAAGGAGTAGCTACAGAAGGCACAGGCAGAGAATGTAGCACTAAAAGAGAAATTGCATCAAAAAGAGGAGAAAGTAGCCACCATGGCGGACTTATGCATTGAAGCCCTTCAGCATAGATTCCCCTCTGACTCATATGCTATGTACCTCAAAGAAAAATGGCATCTATTTCAAATCAACACTCTAGCCTCCCATGGATCACTCCCTTTCCAAGATTGTAGGTAATTCATGAATTTCTACAAGCAATCCAACATAGATGATCAGGAAAAGATGGCAGAGTTTTATATGCATAACTTGGTGCTAACAAATCTGGAGATTTGGGACCCCAATCCTACTTGAACGGGGGATATGCAGTCAATGTATTTAGCATCTTGGATGGTGAATGAGGACAATAGAGCCAAATAAATATGGAAGGCCATGGGAAGAAGAAACAGAGAACCCTTATATCTCAGACCAGAAGTGTTCAACCCAAGAGGAGTCATCCTTAACCATCGAGAGATTGAAAAGGACCCTGCACTGGTTGAAAGCTACCTTCAGACTCAAAACCAAGTGATAGGCCACTTTGATGGTGTTTCTAGGAAAATAGAAGAGGAGTGCATTATGGCCAACCAGAGGAGATGGAACAACCTCCCACATAGCTTCAAGAACAGGGAGTATCATACTCCAGAAAGACTAAGGGGTGTATTGGAAAGGGCACCATTATACAAAAGGCCCATGTAGGCAAAAATAATCTGATGGTTGGGACTAAAGCTCAACCCACCTTTGTTGCTGGGGCTGACTGATGAAGAGGACACAGATGCACAAGATAGAGAATGGAAGAATGTAGAAAATAATGATGGATTTTAACCACTTGGGGAAACTCCCACACTTCTTCCTCAGGAAATCAGGGGGGTTGTCAAAGCTTTGAAGGAAATGGAGGAGGAGGATCAGTTGCTCAGAGGATGAGAAACCATTCAGTAGGGAGGTGATGATGAGCTCCATCATTAGACATATTTGGAGGGGTTAACAGTCACCTTTTTTCCTTCTTAGATCTATTTTTCTTTCATTTTCATTATTATTATTTGGGTTTATGATGCTATTATAGGTGGTGATTAAGGCTAACATACTATGAGTGCTTAATATAAGTTTGAGTGCATATAATCATGATTTATTAAGAAATTTTATAGATATTTTATCACAAAGACTTGGAAGAGACATCAAGGAGAAAATATAGGAGGATTTTCCACCCTCAAAGGTAGCCAAAGGATCCCAAAGATTCTCTTCAGAAATTTAAATTCCACAAGCAGTTGAAGGATCCCCAAGGATTCTCTCCAGCAATTCGAATTCTAGAGGCAGTCGAGAAACTAAAAGAGGAGAGCACTCAGTATTAGTTTACGTGGAGTTGAATGGACTAAATCACCATTTTCTAGGGAGTTGTTGGTAGCTGCCCTGTAGGATAAAGAGAGTAGAGCTAGAGCTAGGAAGAGTTAGTCTATCCTAGTCTTGATTCCATTAAGAATTATTGTTGTGAACTATTGAAGCTTTTTGTTTTATTTAGGGATTTAAACTTTCGGAGATGTATGCAGTTATTTGTTTATGAAATGAGTGGAGTGATTTCATTTTTTTGTATTTAAGTTCAGAGGGCTAGGCTCATGGGTTAGGGCCCAATCCATGTGCCTCAGATTCTCTGCTATTACAATTTTTTTCTTTCTGTCATTTAACTAGTTTTTCTTCTTCCATTTAAGTTAGATCTGCTTCTGATAAGTTTCATTGCTATTTAGTTTTTGTGTTTTTCTAGTTTCAATTGCTTATGCATAGAAAAATAGAGGAAAAAATCCAAAACTATGGTCAAGTCACCCCCCTCTCATCTCTATCAATAGAGTTCGAGTAGTGGTAGACCTTTCCACAGGCCAAAAATTTCTTTCTGTTTGAGTTTTGGGAAGAATTTTTGTTACCAAGGCCAAGCCCTTACTTCACTATTTCATCTTGCATTTATGTTTGTCTCCCGTGCATAATTCGCAAGTGTGTTTCATTTCTGAGCACTGCTCTTACACCTCCATTCCCCTCCTTCTCTTCTCATCTCAATGTTGTACTTACCTTTCTTTTTCCTAATGCACTTAGTCCTTCAAAGCCTTATTTCTCTGTTTTCTTTGTTCATGGCCGCCTTATTATTTCTATGTAAAACGCGTGAAAAACCATTCAAAACCACCGAAAGAACCAACCTCCACCTTTGCTCCTCGAGACTCCCACCATCGTACATCGTACTTCACAATCACAACATTTAACGATTACCTTTAACACTTAGCACTTGTTCCTTTCTATTGCAATATTGCGAAATCGCAATCACACTTCGAAACTCTTACCTTTTTCCTTGAAGACTTACCGCTCTCCTTCGCTGATTTCCTTCAATATATCGGTCGCCGTTGCCAGACTCGTTAACACAGCTACGCTTGAAAAACCATTGAAACCTGACCTCTAACTTCCTCCTCGAAATTCCTGCTACCATACATCACACTTCACAAATCGTAATGTTTGGCTTTTACCTTCAAAACTTACCGCTTGTTCCTTGCGATTGCAATATTGTGAAATTGTAATTTGCACTTCGCACCGATTATCCTTTCTCCTTTAACACTTACCGTTTTTCTTGCCAATTGCGATAGTGTGATCTCGCCCAGCTATCGGTCCCACTGCCACATCGCCATCACAAATTGCACTTCACCTCCTTTAGATTTTACCATCAATGCCTATCGCTCATTCTTGCGATTGCGGTATTGCAAAATCACATCCTACGGAACTTACCATATTGCACATCGCAGCCCACAACTTTTCCCTTTTTCTTCTTCACCGCCGCGTTATCTCCATCGCAAATCACCTCACATAACCTTTACCGCAACGCTCATCGTACGACACACATTTTAGTTTATTCCTGTTAAATCCTTACCGTTATCCATTTAAACTTGCGAAGTTGTGATTGCGACATCGCACATCGCAAATTTTACCTCCATTGCGTCTCTTCCATCACATCTTTCGATTCTTTCTGCTCCAAAGCCATTTCTTGCGCTATACTAAGGTTTTATAAGTTTTTAAACCCCACCCCCCCCCCCCCACTTTCCGCCTCTAAGCCTTTTTCAATTATTTTCCGCTCCAAAGTCAATTCTCAAGTTGTAATCAAGTTTTCTAAGGGTTTAACCCTCGCTTTCCATTCTAAAGCCCTGTTTCATGCGCTAAGCCCTCAATTCTCTCTTTTAGCCCTTTTTCTTCCTCCAAGCTACAAATTAACTCTTTTTAGTTATAATTAAGTCATGGATAGTTTAGTCGCATAGATAAAAGCATGGTAGATAGATCATAGGATAAGTAGAATGCATTTAGCCGTTTGGCCAAGTTAAGTGTGGTTTAGAATTAGTTTCCTTTATGCCATTTATTTTCAGCAAGTTAGCTTAGTTTATTTTCAGTCATTTCCTTTTTTTCCAATCAAATTAGTTCATTCTTGTCAATTATTTTCATCACTTTAGTTTAATTTCCTTTTTGTCATTTCCTTCCAGTAATTTACTTTCTAGTTATTCTAATAATTTAAGAAATAGCACCCTTTCATAAAGCAAAAGAGGATGACATGAAAAAAATGCATCTACTGTGTATATAGCACTGTCACCTCAAAGTTTATACGAACACCGGGTTGATAAAGTAAATTAGGACGGCCCTTGGGAGTTGCAACACTCTTGGTGAAATACCAGGGATCACCAATATGCGTTGGTGGTTATGTGGTATTAATGAAACTTGGGGTTAGGGCCTTGCACACCACACCTCTCACCTTGGATCTCAGTTACATGTTATGTAATAAGACTCGGGGTTGGGCAGGTCGAGCAGGCCCATCGTCGCCCCCCCCTCCCACCCCTCTTCCCAAAACTACCAACAAGTACTCATTAAATAAAACTTGTCCTCTTTATATAATAATAAAAAACACCTGACATAGTGGTAAAGTGCCATTCTATGTTGTTGGAGGTCATGGGGTCGAACCCTGGGGAGGTCATTCGGTCCATAACCCAAAATTTTGGTCAACGAAGCAAAACCACGTGGTGGCATCCCATAGGGCCACGTGGTATCCTTTCATTGGGCCACATGGTGGCCTATGGTTGGCCCAACCACAATCACCACAAGTAATAAAAACTCAGCACTTGTCTTTTCTAACAACTTTACTACACAGTCACCCTGATGATGTCAGCGCCACGTCAGCTTATTGTCTACCCAGTCAACCCTGCAAGTTGACTTTTTAGTTGTTTGTTAATAAAATCATAATGTGATAACTTTCTCATATGGTGTCATACTGAGGTGATTCAAACATTGTTGGAATCAAAATGATGAGATCTACAATTTGCCGTCGATTTTGGGAGAATTTGAGAAATTTTATTTTTGAGCATATTTTGGATCCCCTGGATCATTCCTCCCCACTGGAAGCTTTTGGACCACCAAAATTCTATTTTTACTCAACAAGTAAGTGAGGGTACAAATCCCTCACTTTCCCAATCTAAATCTACCTTGTTTAATGGGATTGGTACCTTTGAGCCCCACTCAAAGATACTCCACATTACCTCTGCGTGAAGTCCTTATCCTCCTGTCAATAATTTAGTACTCTTGCAACTTTTTTAAATATCCAAGAGAAAAATATTCAATAGATGGAATATGAAAACTTTCTTCATGATCATCAATCATTGGATGCTCATATAATCTCAAGTTTTCCACATTCATAGCAAAATAAATTTGCATGTAAGGTGGAAAATTTATTCGAAAAGCATCGTTATGAATCTTCTCCAAGATTTTGAAAGGACCATATCTGATTGCCTTGAGATTTTTACCTTCAACTTGTAGTATTTCCTTGCTGATGTACAACTAAACTTGATCTCCCACTTGGAAATCATGATCAACCCGATGTTTGTTGTGTCTTGCTTTGTACTTCACTTTGCTTTTCTCTAGTTTTCTTGTACTATTTGATGCACTAGCTGAATTTTTTCAATGGAATTCTTGACTTTTTCCACATCACTATGTCCATCTAATGCAATGTCTTTACTAAAAATGAAATCCAAAGGAAACTTTGGAAAATAACCCAAACAAGCTTCAAATGGAGATAATTGTGTAGATGAATGCTTGGCATGATTGTAGGCATGTTGGATGTAATGCAAACATGCTTCCTAAAGTTTAAGATTCTTACCACAATATCCTCGAAGAAGATGCACTATTGTTATGTTCACGACTTCTGTTTGGTTTTCAGTTTGTGGTTGAAATGTGATACTCTTCTTCAATTTTGTGTCCATGAGTTCCCATAAACTTTACCAAAAATTCCCGACAAATCAAGAATATCAATTAGAAATAATAAAAGTGGGTAACCCAAAGTGAAACCATACATTTTGGAAGAACATCTTTGCGGTTTGTTTAGCTGTAACATGTTTCTTACATGGCATCAACACACACATTTTGTTGAAAAAAATTACAACAACATATAGATAATCATGACCTTTCCTATACATTGGTAGTCCTCCAATAGAATCCATAGAAATAATTTTGCAATAATGAGAAAGGATATGAATTGGAGTGTAAAAACAAAATTTCCTATTACTTGGCTTGCTATTATAAGCATACATGGAACATCCTTTTACATATCTTGAAACAATTTCATTCATGCGAGGCCAATAACAATACCTCTGAATTTGAGAAACTATTTTTCCTACACCTAAGTTACCAACAAGAAGAGAAGTGTGGGTTTCCATTATGACATTGATTCTTTCATCCCATGGAACACATAAATTTCTAAGATGATACACCAACTTTTTATGAACATGATAATCCAACTCTTCAACATGATTTCCTTGACTCAAAGTTGGATAAACATCTTTAATATCTTCATCTTGAGCATATCGTTCTATATAGCTTTCATGCATGATTGAGTTATGCTTAAGAATAAAATATGCATTAACGACAGGCATTAATAACATATATGCAACTTTGTTGTATATACCTTTCCTATACATGATTACCAAATGAAATTGTTGTAGGAATCCCATCCACCTGAAATTTATAGCTTGTTGTAACTTGGTTTGTTATTGTAAATATTGCAAAGGTTGATGGTCGGTATGTATATTTATTTACCCATCAAATAATGCTTCCATTTATTCACACTTTGTACCAAAGAATACAACTCTTTATCATAGTTTGGATAATTAATTACTACATTGGTAAATATTTCAGAATGATAACAAATTGGCTTACCATGTTGCATCAAAACTACTCCCATAGTGTAATCACTTGCATCAGTTTGAATCTCAAATGGATACTTAAAATTTGGAAGTATTAGAACTGGTGTTGTATTGATTTTCTCTTTCAAAGTGTTGAAGGATTTTTGTTGCTTTCATCCCCACTGAAAGACTTGTTTCACAGTTGTAAAAGCATGTAATGGTGCTTCAATGAGTGAGAAGTTAGCGATAAATTTTCTCCAATATTGGGTTGCTCCCAAAAAGCTCCTTAATTTTGTGACATTGTTGGGCTTAGGCCAATTCACAATAACATCAACTTTTGAGGGATAAATATTCAATTCACCCCCTCCTACAATAAGACCCAAATAAACCAAAGAGTTTTTCCCAAATTCACACTTAGACATCTTCAAATACAACTTCTCTTTTTTTCAAGACATCTAAAACTTGTTTCACATGCTTGACATTCTCTTCACGATTCTTATTGAAAATCAGAATATCATCTAAGTATACTATGAAAAAATCATCAAGGAATGGTTGCAACACATCATTCATAACTCTCATGAATGTTGAAGGTGCATTGCAAAGCCCAAACAAAATAACTAACCAGTCAAACAAACTTTGTTTTTTCTTGAAATAAATTTTCCCATTAGGGGAAATTCGAGGTTTAAAATGGGCCTCCTAAGGAAATTATAAAATATTAGTAGAAATAATAAATTAATATTTGATTACATCATTAAATTGTAGAGGGAAAAAAAAGAAAAAAACTACTTTTTCAACTTGTATTTTCAACTTATCTCCCAAATTTTTTACTCAAATTTCGAGCAATAGTACTCTTTGGATGAAAAATTTAATTCCTCATCCAAGGAGTACCCGTGTTGCATACTTTCGATGGATCCTACTACATGAAAAATGAAAAATACATGAAAAATGTGATTGCAATCACGTTTTTTCAACGTTTTTTTATGTATTTCTAATTTTTCGTGTAGCAGGGTCCATCAAAATTATGTAACATGGGTACTCCTTAGATGAGGAATTAATTTTTTCATCCAACGAGTACACCTACTCGAAATTTGAGTAAAAAATTTGGGAGATAAGTTGAAAATACGAGTTGAAAAAGTAGTTTTATTATTTTATTATTGTTTAATTTTTTCACCCTTTTACTTAAAAAATGGTGAATCATCCTCCATGGTTGACATCATCATCTTGAATCATATTGGTTCTTATAAAGTTTATTTTGGTTGTACATTTTTCTTAGGAGGCCCATTTTAGATCTCAAAATTCCCTTATTGAAATATCATATTCAACAATCCTTATCTGATGATAACCGCTTCTCAAAAATAACTTATTAAAGTAAACAAATTTTTTTAATCTATTTAACAAATAATCAATGTGAGCAAGAGGATAGCGATTCTTTACCGTAATATTGTTCAAAGCTCGTAAATACACACACATGTGCAATGTACAATATTTATTTGGAACCAAGACAATAGGAGACCCACAGGGAGATGTGTCAGGCCCGATGACCCCTTTGTCAAGAAGCTCTTGAATTTGCTTCTTGATCTATAAATTCTCCAAATATGACATTCTATACATGCCAATATTTGGAAGCGGTGCGTCCTGCTGCAAATGAATCTCATGTTGGATTCATCTTTTAGGAGGTAACCCTTCAGGTTCCTGAAACATCTTGTTATAAGTGTTAACAAATTCAACCAATTCATGCTTGAGTTTTGAATCACATCTTGTGAAAGCTTCAGATTCAACAGTATATTTAGCTTTAATCATCATCAACAACAAAATATTACTAACATTTATAGTCCTTTTCATCTGACCAACACTAACAAGAGATAAGTTCATATTATTGTGTTGTGCTCTAATAGTATACTCAAATCCATATTTAAAAAGATGATATTTTTTCTCATGACAATAGAATATGGCTTTTTGGTCATACAACTATGGACTCCCTAAAATAATACCACAAATATCAAGTGGTACAACAACAAGATATACCTCATCTATAAACTTAAAAGTGATGGAGAATTCAAGTTTACACTTTCTTTTCACTTATAATTTGGCATCACCACATACCCAACCTAAATGGCAAGGTTTTTTATGAGTTGTAGTTTCTAGATTAAGTTTCTTAACAATTTCTTCAGAGATAAGATTGACTTGGGATCCATTATCAAACAATGTATCAATTTTTGTATGTTTTGTAATGACTCTGATATGAAAAATATCTCTTCTTTCTTTATCGTTTTGAGATTCAATATGATTACTAGAAGAACTCGTACTTGCATTAAAAGTTATACCTTTCATTCCCATGGCTATGATTTTGGTTTTATCACTTGAATCATATCCTAGATCATGTTGAGTTATCAACATTCTTTTGTTTCCCCTTGTTATTGAACTTGTTTGGTCTCATTTCTGGATGTAATTTCCAACAGTGGTCTTCATCACGACCTTATTTTGAATAATGTTTACATGTAAGTTTCTCTCCCTATTTCTTGACTGTAGCATTCTTTTTTCCTTTGCCTTTAAACTCCCCATTTCCTTTGTCTTCAGATTTGAAAGGTTTCTTGCTAGTATCTTGAAGAACATTCTTGCCACTTGATTCTAAATGAGTTGCATGAATACATACATCATCTAGATTGGTGGGATTAAACATAAGTATAGTATGTCTCAAATAACTATGTAATCCACCTATGTATTTAAGGAGAGTATCTTGTGAAGAAAAATCAACACCCAACATTATAGCTCTTCTTCTAAATTCTTGTGTGTAAATTTGGAAACTCTGACCTTTACCTTGTCTAAAATTTTTCCAATCCATAATTTCTTTTTGCATGTAAGCTAATGGATAAATTTTCTTTCTTAATGCAACTATAAAATCATTCCAAGAAGAGATAATTTTATGAATTTTCTTTTAATATTCTTGAGTTCTGACCTCCCACTAGATGAGGATTTCACTTTCCAAATGAAGAGAATCAAGTTGGATCTTTGTAACATCGCCACAAATCTTTTGAATCCTGCAATATACTTCAATTTGAAGAACCCAATTATCCAAATTTTTAGCATTTACTTCCCCATTATACATAGGAAATTGAAACTTGATATCAATCTTAATCAAAGGAGACTTAACATGTCCTTCTGGAGATGGAGGAGGAGTAGGTCTATGATATGAAGGAGGTGTAGATGGAGGTGAAGGATGAGGTGGAGGTGGAGGCTTTCTCCCGTCACCACCATTACCTTTTGGATGATTTGAAATTTCTCCTTGAAACCTTGCTATCCTCTCATTGTACAACACTCTCACCATCTCAGACATAGCATATAAATCATTTCTAAAAGCTATATCCTCATCAAAAATCAACTCTTCTTATTCTTCATGTGCCATGACTAATGGAGTTTGTGACCTCATTGAACCAATTTGAGGGTTTGTTTCTTCAAACACTCCTCCTCTTCTCAATTTAGACCTTGTAATCGTTCAAGAAAACACTTGCAAAAACTATAAAACCTTTGAAAAAACCATGCTCTGATACCAAAATGATCTAAAATTAAAAATTAAGGTTCCTTGTAAAATTTTGCAAGCTAGTATATGTCTTATGGGCAATGGATCGAAATTGAAAAAACATATAAACTTAAAAAACTTAGTTAAGTTTTGTAGATTTTAATAGTGAAAAATAGAAAACAAGCAACATCACAAAACAACAACTTGATGACAGAGTTCACTTCTCCTGGGATACATCTCTGGGTCCAACTTCCAATGTTGGCCCTTTAAATTATATTCTCAAATGTCAAATTACATAAACATACAATGCTCAAATTGAAAAAATAAAACTTCCATTGTGTCCAAAACACCCAAAAACCCTTGTGTAGGTTCTTCTTGGGATAAAAAAGGTTGAAAAATGGCCAAGTTAGGCTTCGTTCTTCATTTCCCTACTAAGTGATTTGCAAAATTGACCTCCTGTCAAAACTAGTAACAAATCTTGTCTTTGGTGGATATGCAAAGGCGAAAAATTTGTGCGGGTTCGACAATAATTCCGCCAAAAAAGGTGAAAATTTATGGATAGTTAGTTTGATACTCGCGCCCTATCTATCTGCCTTTGGGTCAGTTGTATAACGCCATATGACTAGGGAGCGTGGGCCAGAGGCCACACACCTTGACGAGCTTGGTCACATTATGGTTGATAGGGCCGCGATTGGGTGCCACGCCCCCGCCCCTCTCGTGATATGCGTAAGTGGTTATGTGGTATTAATGAAACCTAGGGATAGGGCCTTGAGCCCAACCCCTCCTACCTTGAATCTCGGTTACATGTTATATAATATGACTCAGCTTGCCTGACTGACCTGTTGTCCCCAAAACTTCCAATTGACACTCATTAAATAAAACTTGCCCCCCTCTATATAATAAGAAACAACATGTGCCATAGTGGTAGAGTGGTGGTCTATATTGCCGGAGGTCACGAGGTCGAACACTAGGGAGGTCAGTCACTCCATAGCCCAAAATTTTGGCCAATGAACTAGAGCCACTTGATAGCCTCCCATAGGGCCACATGGAAACCTTTCATTAAGCCACGTGGTGGCATGTGGTTGTTCCAACCACAATCACCACAACCAATAAAAGCTCACCACTTGTCATCAACTGAATGCCTCGTTTGAAAATTGTACTGTATAGTCACCCTGTTGATGTCAATGCCACGTCAGCATATGGTATGCCCAGTCAACCCTGCAAGTTGAATTTTTAAATGTTTGTCAAAAACTTCAAAACACGATAAATTTCTCATACAATGTCGGGTTGAGGTGATTCAAGCGTTGTTGGAATCATAACGATGAGATATACGATTTGATGCTAGTTTCAGGAGAATTTGATGATGAAGACTTAGCTAAACTGGGGGGGGGTGAATCAGTTTAGTACATTCATGGACATATAAAACTCTTTTTATTCAATTCATTTACACCATCATTTCATAAGCAGCTTAATACATAATAAATCAAAAAACTTAATGTGAGGATAACAAGTAATTAAGCAGATTAAAACATCACATCAACACATAGTCATAAAACACATAGACAACAAATATAAGTGGAAACCCATAAGGGAGAAAACCACATATTATTATTGTTGTGATGCAAAGGCAAGCTCCAACTCCCATATATTTTCTGCAGGCTACAACCCATAGGAGGCTCCTACCTCAACCAGCTCCAACTGGACATCTATCAAGCTACAACTTGAAACAGAAGCACCAAATCCCATGTATTTTCTACAGGCTACAACCTACAGGAGGATCCTACCTCAACCAGCTCCAACTTGATATTTATCAAGATACAACTTCAAAGGAGACTGCAATCCCCTCACTCAACATGAAACTAGAATGTTGATTTACATGGATATCAGCTCTGTTATACTCCTTCTCGACTGCTGCCTCTTCTCATATATTCTTCATATAATTTCCTGATGTGCACTCCATTTCTATCATCTCTCTCTTATTCTTCCACTCTCCAACCTTCTGCGGCTCTCTTACATTCTTTTTCTCTCTTGCATTTTTCATCTTTTTTGCCTGTCAATCCACACTGATATTACATCTCTTATACAGATAACTCCATGACTGTTTGCATTCTACATGGAATATGAAGTGAACATGTATGACTCTTTTCCTTCCACCCATTCGATTCCTCATTCTTCATTTCAGGTTATTACATCAGAATTAATCATTACAACACTCATTTGAATTTTTCTTATGCCTATGGAGACTTGCCTTTGCATCACAAACAATATAAAATAATTAATGGATTTAAAATTACAGTTACAACAATATTTCAATTCAGCCCTTTCAACTTCTTGATTTTCTGTTCATTTTGTCTTCTCTGCCTGTTGTCCCTTTGTCTTCTCTGCCTGTTGTTATATTTCCAACTGTGTTGCAGCATTACTATCTTAGCCTGACTTGACCCATGCCTTTATGTTTTACACCAACTTTACCTATTGCATATCTTACCTACAACGTTCTATGCTCTTCTCTGCTCCTTTTCTCCGTGTCGGGTTACTTACCCGAGTCTCCTTCTACACACGTTCAGACTTCGTTATCAAATGGCTGCAGCCGCATAACCCCTCTGCACGAGTGTCGATTCACTTGCCTAGATCCTTTCCTCTTGCGTTTAACCTTTCCTTTTAACTCACTGCCGCAACCACGTACAACACTGTTCTGCACGGGGTCGGGTCATTTTACTCACCTAAGCCTTTTGTTGTTGTGTTCAGCCTTTTCCTTTGTTACCCAAGTCTTTTCTTCTGCGTTCAACCTTTTCCTTTGTTACCCGAGTCGACCTCCACTTCCATGGTTTTCTTCATAAAACCAGTGCGAACACATTAAACGTTGGACCTAAAATATATTAATATTTACCTCTGAACCGCATTGCGTCCGCTTCACAAATCGCACTTCGCACTTTGGCGTTCCATAGAATTTACGTTATGATCTCATTTTCCTCTTCCAATGTGATTTAACACTAGAAAAGCTTTACATATGGATTTGAAATCCTTTGGATTTTTCCTTTGAAACTACATTGCATCCGAGCCTCTTTATCGCACTTTGCAACTTAACCAATTTACAGATTTTTTAATACTTGCCATTCTGCAATTTCACAAATCGTAACGAATGCCATTTCGCATGCCACGAATTTTAGAGGTTAGCAAAGATCGTGTCCCTTATCTTATGCGATCTGCGAGGTGAGGTATGCGATATAATTCACATCGCAACTTAAAACATATAGCTTGCGATGACTTAAAACTAAACATAAAAATCACTGATTGCGATGTGCGATATGGGGGATAGGTCCATGTCATCTCCACATCATCATGCTATGTTATCTTGCCATGTCACTGCCACGTCACCTTTCCACGTCTTCATAAATTAACTACGATATGTTGGGTATCTGCCACGTCACTGCCACATCATATCCACTTCATTTCCACATCATCACTCTCACTTCACATTTCGCATTTTCTGTGTTTATGCTTATTTTCGATATTCCTTTCATCGCAATTTGTGATATGAGATCACATCGCATCACAAACAAAATTACTTACTCTCCAAGTCTTTAACGATAACATCAAAACTTTCCGATGTGCGAAATACCATGGGATTGCAACTTAATCTCCATCGTTGATCAAAGCCCAGATCTAACGGTCCTCACGGCTCCTTAGCTGATCTACTTTGCATCGTAACTTAAATTACTTACCGTGAGAACTCTGAATATGTAATGATAAAAGTCGTCGATTGCGATATTCTGTTGGGTCTGCGATTTATTCTCCGTCGTTGATCTATGCCTACATCCAACGGTCCACGCTGTATCTTCACTCCGATTTGCTGACTTTGCTTCTTTGGTTGCGCCCATTCGTTTCTTTCTTGTTGTACGTAGAACACCTGACTAATTCACGACTCTGCCCATGTTCACAACTTGATCCACTTAGCGTTCACAACTTCACCCAATATGTTCACAATTTTTCTTCATTTCTGCACGCGTCGACTCGTTCACGACTATTCTTCGTTGTTGCACGCGTTTATTACTTTACTTAGGCACGTTCACGACTTTTCCCACTTGTTCACAACTTGCCCAAAACTTGTTTCCTTTGTTATGTTTGCTCCATGACTACCTTTTCTCTTTTGCTGCTCCTTTGCCTTAGTAATAACGCTAAATATTCTCTATGCCTCTTTGCTGCTTATGTATAACCTAAAGCTTTAGGTTATTCTTATAATGCTGCTTCTTTTCTGTATTGTTGCTGCTTCTCTGCTCCTTTGCCTTAATGATGATTCTAGTGCTGATCCATTCTGATCCTTTGCCATCAATGACAACATTTCCAACATTTGAGCACTATGAATTTTGAGCATATTTTTTATCCCCTAGATGAGTTGCATAAAGAGACCCCTTGTAGAAGCCTTGGTGATTTTGGTGTTTTTTCAATTCCATCTGAATAAACCATGAAAAGCCTACATCTTGCACATTAAAAAATTATCTCCTCACATTTCTTAGTAGTGGTTAGATAAGCTACAATAATTAGCGATACCTCTGGTATCCTTTAGAATTGATCTTCTAGGGTGATAGTAACACCATGTGGCCTATATTGATAAAATCCATGGTGATTCCACATACATGGTTGTCCTAAAATAACATCATAAAATTAATGTGGGAAACTGCCATATAGTGAATCAACTTTGAAGAGTTTGATGGCATATTGTAGGAAACATTAATGATTCATGCCCATGACTCATCACTAACATAACTAACTAATGGTGTATGGTTGCAAGCATTGCATTATTGGTACGAGTTCAACTAAATATTATTTTGTCTTCTATTATCAATAATTAAATGCAATCATATTCCCTTCACCCAAAATTGTGAGTGGAAGAGGGGTTCACAATCCTCTAATTAGACCTTTACAATGGTGATAGTTAAATTGGTTTCTACATCCATCATTCATTTTCCCCCATATATAGAATATGGTGGCATTGAGGATGAATTGGACCTTTAAAATGGTGATAGTTACATTGGTGTCTACATCCATGACCATTTTTCCCCATGTATAGAATATTCTTGCATTGAGGATGAATTAAAATCTAATCTTTCAACCCAATAACAACTAGGCATAATCTAACAAGGTGAGTTTTTGGTCTATTTTGTTGGAATTTGGCAACACAATTCTTGGTGACATCACAATGTTTTATTATTTAAATTTCATTTTTCAATATACAAATAGTTTCAACATCCTACAAATACTTGGAATACTTAAATTCTGTCAACAACTTAAAACTACAATTTTTATTCAACTCAATAACAACTGGGCATAGTCTAACAAGGTGAGTTTTTGGTCTGTTATGTTGGAATTTGGTACAATTCTTGGTGAGATCACAATGTTGTATTATTTAAATTGCATTTTTCAATATGAAAATAGTTTCAACATCCTACAAATACTTTTAACACTCAAATTATGTTAACAACTTAAAGCTACAATTCTCAAAATCCACCACAAGTTTTTGGTATGTTATGTTGGAATTTGGCGACACAATTCTTGGTGACATCACAATGTTTTTGCGTCGAGAGGTGCTCTACAACCAAGTATAGGGGGAATGTGTAGATGGAATGTAAGTATGTAAAAAAAATTAAATGTCGGCCCAATATGTTGAATTTAGAAGACTTAAAATGTAATATAATATAAAATGTAAAGTGTTAAGTAATGTAAAATGTAAAATGTAAAATACAAAATGTAAAATGTAAAGTTAACAATAAATGTTTCTTTAACAATTTATTTCTTGATATAATATTATTGGTATAATAATCAATAATATTAATTATTATTATTCCAATATATTCTAATAATAAACATCTCCATTATAAGTCTTATTATATTAGACCTTAGATATATTGTTGAGTACATAGAGTGATAATTCTTGATGATATGGATGGAGGAGTGAGAGAGGGGGAAAAAGAGATATAAACAAAGGGGGAAAGGTTGAGAGAGGGGGGGGGGTGATAGTGACACAGTCAAAGAGAAGAGAGAGAGAGAGAGAGAGAGAGAGAGAGAGAAGGGAAGAAGGAGACAAAGGAAGAGAGAGAGGAGGGAAGAGAGAAAAGGAGAGAGGGAGGGAGATAGAGATAGAGTTAGGGGGCAGAGAGAGAGAAAGAGAGAGAGGAGGGAAGAGAGAAAAGGAGAGAGGGAGGGAGATAGAGATAGAGTTAGGGGGCAGAGAGAGAGAAAGAGAGAGAGAGAGAGTGATGGGAGGGAGAGATAGAAGGAGGTGGGAGAGAAAGGGAGAGAGAGGAAGGAAGAGAGAGAGGACTTGAGAGAGAGGAGAGAGGGAGGGGGATGGAGATGGACTTGGAAGGGGGTAGAGAGGGAGGGATGAATAAATACATAGAGAAATGTGGAGATAGAGAGGGAGTGACAGTGAGATGGAGAAAGATGGAGTGAAAGAGAGAGATAGAGGTATGGAGAGAGATTATGTATGTTTGGGTGTTGATATAGAGAGACAAAGAAGGAGAGAGGGAGGGAGATAGAGATATATATGGAGGGGGAAAAGAGGGAAGAAGAGAGAGACATAGAGAGGGAGAGTTAGATATATATGGAGAGAGAGAGCACATGTTTTTTGGGGCTTGAGATAGAAAGACATATAAGGAGAGATGAAAGAAGATATAGATATAGATGGTGGGGGGTGAGAGAGAGAAGAAGAGAGAGAGAGAGAGGGAGGGAGGGAGAGGCAGAGAGAGAGAGAGAGAGAGAGAGAGAGAGAGAGAGAGAGAGATGGGTGAGAGAGGAAGGGCACAAGGAGGGGGAGAGAGAGGAGAGAGGGAGGGGAAGAGAGATGGAGTTAGAGGGGGATATAGTGACAGAGTTGGAGAGTGGAGAGAGGGAGAGAGAGTGATGGGGGGGGAAGACAAAGGGAGGTGCGAGAGAAAGGGAGAGAGGAATCGAGAGAGAAGTAGAGAGGGAGGGGGATAAAGGTTGAGTTGAAGGGGAAGAGAGAGGGAAGGAAGAAGAAATACATAGAGAAAAAGGTGAAAAGCAAGAGATGAGTGACAAGAGAGAGATGGAGAGATAGTGAGGGAGAGATGAGAGAAAGAGGGAATAGAGAGAGGAGAGGGGGGGAAAAAAGGGGAAAGAGAGAGAGAAGGGGAAGAGAAAGAAAGGGAGAGGAAGAGGGGCATATATATATATATATATATATATATATAGAGAGAGAGAGAGAGAGAGAGAGAATGTTTTGGGGTGAGATAGAGAGACAAAGAATGAGAGACATACATAGATAGAGATATAGATGGAGGGGGGAGAAGAGAGAGACATCGAGAGGGAAGGAGGGAGACTCGAGAGACAAATATATATGTGGAGAGAGAGAGAGAGCATGTGTGTTTTTGGGGGTGAGATAGAGAGACAACAAAGGAGATATAGATATAAATGTGTGTGTGTGTGTGTGTGTGTGTGAGAGAGAGAGAGAGAGAGAGAGAGAGAGAGAGAGAGAGATGTGGGAGAGAGAGAGAGGGGAAGAGAGAGAGAGAGAGATGGGGGAGAGAGGGAAGGGTAGATGCAATGTTATTCACTGAAATAGATACATTGATTTCAATGTAGAGAGGGAGGGAAAAGGAAAGACAAAGAGAAAAAGGTGGAGAGAGAGAGGGAGTGACAAAAGAGGGATGGAGAGAAAATGAGGGGGGAGAGAGATGGGGGTGAGAGGGAGGGGGAAATGCAATGTTATTCACTTAAATAGATGCAGTGATTTCAATGTAGATGTTGATTTATAATCCTATTTGATTGATTGCATTTGATGCCTGAATTTCAGTGCAGTTGTTGATTTCTGATCTTATTTGATTGCTTACACTATGATGCATTGATTTCAGTGTAGATGTTGATTTCTAATCCTATTTGAATGCTTGCACTAGATGCATTGATTTCAGTGTAGATGTTGATTTCTAATCCTATTTGATTTCTTGCACTAAATGCATTGATTTTAGTGTTGATGTTGATTTCTAATCCTACTTGGTTGCTTGCACTAGATTATTTCAATTCATATATTGATTTCTAATTCTATTTGAATGCCTGCTCTAGATGCATTGATTTCAATATAGATGTTGATTTTGAATTGATGTGGCTAGATGTATGATGTATATTAATTTCAAAATAATTAAATTGATAGCGTGCATTGATTTTAGTGTAAGCACAAAAAAATGATTGATGATTCACATTGATTTCTATGCTACAATAGTTCAACCATAAATAAAATACTTGAATTTTCATCTAAAATGTTCACTTACCCGAATGTTTGCTTCTTGAAAATATAAACTATTTGTAATTAACTACATTCTTATTATTCCCATTTTCCATCATTCAACATTGTTAGTCACTTTGCATTCAAACAAGGTAATAGAAAACAACAATAATTGAAACTTAGTTGGGGTTTAACACTCCATAAGTCACAATGATTAACTTTGAAGAAAGCTAATATTAATATTGAAGAGCAAGAGAGAAGGGGTATGATGTTTACTACTATAGATTGAGTTAAATATTTGAATGGTTTACGATTTCAAATACAATTTTCATCATTGACAAAACTAACAAGTGTGAAAATAAAAACAATGAAAGAAAACAATCATTTTGCATTCATCAATGTTACATTGTTACTTTGTATTCAAAATTTTTATCATTCAAGTTATTAACAGTCTCTATCATCTCAACAAACTAAGGTAACTGAGCAAATTTAAACTTAAAATGTCTTAATTAATCTTGGACATATTTAGCATATTTAAAATGATCAAAACCATTGGATGTTCAACAAATTTTCTATGGTCGTACACGACTAAAAGCAACCTAGATACATCTTAACCCCAAATCTATCAAACACCCAAAGAGATTAAATCTATCGAGGTGCAAACCTTTCAAACATGTAAAAATGTTGACAAACTTTCTTACATTACACCTACACATCACCTCTGTACCTCTGTATCTACGTCATCAATTTTATGAAAAAGCTTAAAAATAATATTATTTATAATAAAAAATATATAAAGAGTATGGAGAAGATAATGTTGTACAAAAAATGAAAATAATTAGAATAAGTGGTTCATTTGATGTAATTTTATCAAATTAGCCTACATCCATCTTAATTTCAGATCTATAAAGAGCTAAGAGGACACTTTGGTAGATCAAGAGTTAAAATATATCATTTAACTTGCATTTTTCAATGTACAAATAGTTTCAACATACTTTAACACTCAAATTATGTTAACAACTTAAAACTACAATTTTCAACTCAAATTATGTTAACAACTTAAAACTACAATTTTCAACAAGTGAAAAAACCACCACCACAAACAAAAAGTCAGCAGGTCAAACTACTCCTAATAACTATGGAATGGAAAATGGATCGCTGTCCACTTAGACATCAACTCTAAAATAAAAGAGTAGGCTAAAAGGCCCACAAATTAACCCCGAAAATAATGGAAATTCAGCAAGATTATGACAAAATCTCTTAATTTTTTTTGAAAATTTAAGTTACGGCTGTCAAACTTCAAGATTTTGAGTGTCTTTAAGGTTCTGGATAGTGCTGAATCCATTTCCACCATTAAAAAAAACATTCAAACACTTTAACATTCTGATTTTTTTTTCCCACAAAATAACTACCCTCTTCAAACTGAAAACTACCTTTTTAAAGAAGAAAACTACGCTCTTCAAACTGAAAACTACCCTCTTTAAACTATTCTGAGCCGTCGGTAGACCACAAATAAATAAATGAATGAAGATTAACACAATTGGGCTATTCTGAGCCGTCGGTAGACAATAAAATAAATGAATGAAGATTAACACAATTGGTAATATCTACTTATGCTAAAACCGATATGGAGGAGGAGAAAGAGCAGGAGACTACAGCTGTATTCGTATATAGGGTTAGCACGGAATCCGAATGGAATGAGCTCCAGCAGACGGGATCGACATTGGGCGGCGACCTTGACAAGCAAACTGGATGTATTCATCTCAGCACCCACTCTCAGGTGCCCACCCTTTCACGTCCTCTCTCTTTGGTTTTAGGCAAAGTAGTTTTCTGAATTCACTGCGTATAAAGCATTTGTTTTTCATTGTAGGTTAAGGGTGTTTTAGAAAACTTCTTCTCCGGACGAACAGACCTTTATCTTCTCAAATTAGACGCATCCAAGGTAAACTTACCCCCCTCTTCCTCACACTCTGCCAATTTATTTAGATAATAATAGTCTTTCGCCAGGAATGTGATTTTTCCTGATATTTGTTCGTATTCTTCATAAAATTGATCTCTCTGGATTGATTTTAATTCGAATTGAAATCGATGAATTTTCTTTGAAATGCAATAAGTGGGGAATATCGGGGAATATTAATTTGATCTAAAGGATTTGATTTCTTGGCAGCTTGGGCAGGGTTTGATCTACGAATCTGCTGATGGTCTGAATTTCTTTCCTCATTTTTATGGTCCTTCGGGCAGCTTTACCCCTCTGACTGTAAACCCAATTATTGAAGCCAGCAAGTTGGAACTGGTGGATCGTAACTTTGTTTTGCCTTTCTGATCAGTGTAGCTCTGAGTTCAATTGCATAAATGTGACGCTTTTTCCTTTCTTTGTGGGAAGAAACAGAGTTGTTGCTTGTAAAAGCAGTAATTATGGTCATTGAATAACTTTGGTACAAACCCAATTTGCAAACATTATATATGGAGTTTTAATTTGTCCCAGATTACTTTACCTTCTCTTGTAACATTGTATGTCCATGGATGGGTGGAATTTACAGTGTATTTTTTGTTTGAAGTTAATTTTGTTAACTTCACTGTGATACAAGTCAATGATAGATATGAGTACAGAGGAAATCCCAAAATCTTTGCTTACAGCATGCTCTTCTTTCTACATTCTTTGTGATGCTTTAGTAAAATACAAGCTTGTTAAATCACACTGGCATATACCTTGTTGAGGATCTCTCATTAGTAATCCTCCCTAATAGGCACTGCAAAAGAGTCCCAATTCATATTTTCCCAAAAGTAGAAACAGCGAAAATTTTGATAACCCTAGTTCTCAACGCTTCGGATCAATAAGGATGACAATTTAGGCTTCCTGAAGTTATCAAAATGACATTAGTTGACATCTACTTTCCTGCTATTTCATATTATAATTTTTGAAAATAGGACAGCAAAGCTTTTAAAGAACAGGCAAACAATTCCGATAATTGAAAAATAGGATAGACAATGGCACAAACTACCAGCAAAACACAACTTCTACAAAATCGGTTAACATCTTTCAGCCTTTTCGTAGAGCAGGAGGTACTTCAGGCACTCTATAATAACTTTAAGTAAAAATAAATAGGCAGCCAATAATAGGCTGGCTACTATGCTGTTAATAGTTGTAAAGACCAAAAAGAGATTGTTTATATAGGCTGGCCATGAAATCAACTATGGACCTTTTTATTCTTAATAAATTAATAGATAATGGCTTAGCTTAGAATCAAATCTCCTTAAGCTCAACGGAGTCCATAATCTACTGCATTATCAAATTTCAACTAGGGTGTATTGTAAAATTACAATGGTTGCATGCTCTGATATGAACCTAGTGTTTTCACCTTAATATATTTCATCTAGAGCAAACAAGGGAGGATATGACAGAATTATGAGAGCAACATATTTGGTCATATATAATGAGATTTTTAAAACAATATCTAAAAAAATGTGATGTCAAGCACTATTAACTAATGAATCACATGAATATAATATAATTGTAGATATTATTTATAAATGTTGATTGAGTATATATATTTTGGTGAAAGGAGTAAAGCTTAATGGTAATTAGGTGTTGATGGTGGAACCAAAACAATTAGTTTAGTAACTGTTTCTTTTCTAAGGTAACTATGGGATTCACCCTTTTCCCAAGAATATTTGAATGGGATGGAGGGTAGCTCAACCGCCACCCACATAATTGTTGGTAACTTTAGGGACTTGATTGGATTTGAACTTGTGATCTATGGCATTCCCAAATTATGTTTTGGGAAAATGATTCAACCATAATTTAACGGCTAGATCAATATATTTCGTGATTGAAATAAAAATTTGTAATTGTTAGATCAATATATTTAGTGATTGAATAAAAGTTATTTAGTGATTAAAATAAAAGTTTCTAAAGTACCTTGGGCGTAGTAAATTACATCTCCAAGTGGTTATATTAGTGAATCCATGAAAATTGAGTTTTTTTTTTTTCTAAGTTAAGGTATTCTATTAACAGAGGTAGTAATGTACAACGGGCCGAAGCTTGATCTTTGCCCAGTGTTGTGGCAATCTTAACAAAAAAACCAGTGATAAAAACTGCCCATCAAGAGGGAAACCAACCTTCAACAATATTATAGATAATTCCCACGCAGGGGAGCCATAGAGTTTTGTTTCTGGAAACCACAGCTAGCAAAAACTGATATATGAACTGAAACTACAAAAAACTCAAAAACAAGCCCGAGAGTAAGGGCCGAAACTGAACAGGAAAACCAAACTGAGAAGGGGGTACTACTCATCAGGTGGCTCTTCCATGACTTTGCACCAGAGCTCATCCGGTTCCCCGTCATCCTTGTATAGGTCCGCAATGGAAGTGACCACCCGCCTGGAGGGTGGTGGAGCCACCTGCGCCTTGCTCGCTTGCCCAGTGTCGCCTTGCACCATGTCCACATCCTGAATCCCGCTTGCCTGACCTTGCAAATCCTTGCTCGCCTGACCCTGCAAATCCTTGCTCGTTGGGTGCATCGACCCTACAGTCGGACCCGAGGTCTGGGCCTCAGTGTTGCACAGACCCGCTGGGCTCGAACTAGGAGCATCCTCCTGAGGTTCTTCGTGGAAGACAACAATGATGGAGGCAGTGACCCAAGGGCGATTGAGTGAACAATTGAAGGAAAAGTGCGCGGTATGGGTCTGTGCAAGGAGAATTGGAGGTTTAGGGGAGCCCAGGCGACGGCCCGAGCGGAGCAGGCGACCTCTCTGAATTCTGGTTTGGCTATCCGAATGAGAGGATGACTCTGAGGAGGTGCTGGAGGTGGAGGGAGAACGCCGAGGCTGGCGTCTGGTGGTGCCTCTTCGGCACCTCATCCTTTGCCAAAGGCGGGGCATTTTCTCAGTCGTGATAGAGGGACCAAGAAGCAAAGGAAGCGCAGGACTGACAGAGGACTGAGGCGAATGAAATTGCAGGGAGACAGAAGCTAGCATACAGAATCCAGAATGAGAGAAGTGGAGATTATCTCCAAAATCCAGACAGTAATTCAGCCTGCTCCGCTTGCCAGTAGCCGTGCGCACATTTGGGAGCCCTGCATCCGGGGTGCACCATTGATTAACTGGCAAGGGAGCGCTAGCCGAACTAGAGCAGCTCTCCATTATATCTATCCAGACGACCGTGCATTGATAGACCCCCTGCAATAAACCTCCATTAATATGAGTCGAACGCCGAGCCATATCGCCACACGCGAGATCGTATCGAGGAGCGGAGTTGGGATTGTAACTAGCGCCGAGAGTAAATTCCATTAAACAAAGAGCAACCAACGTTAAATGCCAAGCGTCAACCTCCTTGTGGGTGGGCAGGTGTCTCCCCGCCATGCCGCACCCCCATCCCATCACCTTATGCTCTGTCCTCCGCACCCGCATCCGGGACATGAAAATTGAGTTAGGAAACATCTTTTTCTAATAATTATTAGAGAGAAAAAAACACTTTTCTCAATATAATAAGGAAAATACATATATACATATGGGTGGATTAGTTGGGTGGTGAAGGTTTGGCATGTCTTAGAAATTCATTTTAAATTATGAAAACATTTGTTGAATTTAGCTTATGAGTTGGACAAAAATTTGAAGGAAAAAAATATCCATTTCATTTTGCCATTTCATGATGCCTTTTTCTTGGTCACTTGGAATTATTCAATTTGAATGAACATGGCTTTTATAGTTTTTACTTCTTTAGTTTATGGTTAGCTTAGTGTTCAAGAACACCATGCAAGATTAGAATTATTAAATGAACAAAAAAAAAGTTTATTGAGGTTTGTCCAAGATATATTGGAGTTTCAAGGTTGCAAGATGAATTAGGAAGATCAATTTGATAAGTCTCAATAAACAATACAATTATTAGTGGATAAACAATGAACTTATTATAGTGGATTTTTTAATTGAAGAAACATGGTTTATTTATATGCATTCAAAATCTGGAATTCTCATAAACTTGTTTAACAGTTATTGGAGTCTCAAGGTCACAAAATAAACTAGAAAGATCAACTTGACAAGTCTTAGTAAATGATGAAATTATTATAATGGTTTTTTTTAATTGAATAAACATGGTATATTTATATATATTCATAATATAAAACTTTCATAAGGCTGTTTAATATAGGGAAATCTTAACAACCTTGGGAAAATAATGTGATTATGGATGTTGTAGTCCATCATTGAGTACATTTTGAGTCGAAGAGTAAGGGTTTTTTAACAAATATGAATGAGAAATAATAACTTCAACAAATAAATTGTAGAATCTATTATGCATGTTTTCACTTGATTCCCCAGGACCGTTTAAGGAGAAAATTTGAATTAGGACACCATGCTTGCTAAATGATTTATGGATTCAATATATGCCAAGTAATATTGGGTTATGTTTGGACAACTTTCAATCTAGATCCATAATCAACATAGGAAAAATATGAGGAGTCACCTAAATATGTGTTGAAATGGAGTCAAAGGGGAATACTTCCAAAGACTACATAATTATAAAGATGGGGTAAGGTACCACAAGATAGAAGTGGATTATGAATGCATTTGATTTTGTTAAATTTGGAAACTAGGGCCAAACTCCACTTTGGATTGCTCATATGATGAAGATGATATTTTTGTTGGATTCCTCTTTTCGAGAGGTGCAAGATTGATCTAAAGATCATCTTGTTTGGATGAACAGAAGTTGGATTTTAAATTTATTCTCTCACACTTGTGCAAATTGTCAAGGTCGGCCATAATTGTTATGTAGGCTCACAAGCCCCAAAAGATGCGTCTCCACCCCTCATTGTTGGATATAAAAAGGAGAGAGTCAAACCTCATTTGGACGTCATATCATCACACATCTATCTCCTCTTTCATTGGTTCGTACAACCTCAAAAATTACTTCTCTCTCCTCCGCGTGTGTGAGAGGGCAACTGCAATTTTCAGACTGTTTTAGGGCTTTTGCAACATTGTTGACCTTGGGTCAACTCTCACTATTTGACTTCGATTTTTGAGATAGAATCCAATTTTGGAGGCTGGGTTTGGTGGTACGAAATCTGAGGAAATCTGGATTGTTTGACTGCAACATTGACCACAACTTTGACTACAAACTTTGACCACAGGTTTAACTAGTGCGTTGACTAGGTTTGGCTGAGAAGTTCAGGACTGTTTTGGCCTAACTTTGACTGTTCTTTGAGGCCGAGTTTGACTGGGTGTTACCAAGCTCCATTAGGGAGGAATATTGCTGGTTTGATCAGTGTTGACTTTGCTGGCCAGGGCATCCTGTTGACTGTGGTTGGAAATTTGTAAATTTTACTCTCTTTTCTGAATTTGAAGAATAATAAGAAGATTTGATTAAATGGTTTTCCCCACATTAGGGTTTTTCCTTGGCATCTTCCAAAATATTGTGTCCTCTTGTCTTGGATTGTCTTTTGGTTATTTGTTTACGTTCTATCAGCGTTTATTGTCAATGTTAATGTGATTGCTAATCTGGAATTGAAATTGGGCTAATAAGAAAATATTGAAGTAAATTTCTCTAAGCATAGAACATACCATCGTTAACTAAAATTAACATGGTATCAGAGCTGAGGTGAAGACAAAGCCCAAGCAAGAGTGAGAAGAGAAATAAGTGAAAGTTGATTAGACAAAGACAAGGGTCAATGGCTTCTTCATCATACTTCAAATATGATGACAAGCTCAATGATAAGTCTGATTATCATGCATGGAAAATGTCCATGGACCTAACATTGGAGGAACAAGATGTTATAGATTATGTGCAGGGAAAGATCCCCAAGCCTCCATCAAATGCATCGGTTGCCACTAAGACAAAGTACAAGGGAGGGGAAAACAAGGCAAAGAAGATCATCAAGGATTTTGTTCACAAGCACTTAGTTTCTTATATCTCCGAGCTGGGCACATCTAAGGAGATGTATGATAAGTTGGTTGGCGTGTTCAAGGCTAGCAATGCTAATCAAATTCTCATTTTGAAGAACAAGTTGAAGGACATCAAGATGGACAAGGGAGAGTCCATCCAATCCTATTTCATGAGGATCACCGAAATCAAGAATGATCTCTTATCAATTGGAGAGGTCATAGTTAACCGAGAGCTCACTCTCACTGCTCTTGGAGGTCTTCCCCGGCATGGTATGTATTCAATACCACTATTCTCAATATTAATATAATATGATTTTGATGAATTGTTGACAAGATGCACTTAAGAGGAGACATGGATGATGGAGAGAGACAAACCCTCAAATGGAAATGGAAGTGAACCTATTGACTTCATCGCTCATGCAAAGAAGAAGAATAACGTTGGTCCTAGAAATCAAGGTCAAGGAAGAGCGAGACCCAAAGGAAGGAAGGGTAAATGTTACAATTGTAACAGGTTTGGTCACTATGCTAGAGAGTGTCTCAATAAAAGGGACTCTCCTCGATATGATGACTACAACAACAATAACAACAACTTCATGGGAAATGGAAATCAAAGGAACAACAGGTTCAACAACAAAGGAAAGAGAAAGGCTCCCTCTTCATGAAATGGAAATGGTCAACCTTTCAAAAGGTCAAGGAACTCCAGGTATGATGAACCTAATGTTGTTGATAACAAGAAAAATGTATATATTATTATATCTGCTCTCTCTGTTGCATCTCATCCCGACACCCTGGATAAGTGGTTGATTGATAATGGTGCATCAAGGCACTTCACTAGATATAAAGAGGCCCTCTCTAATTTGATTAAAAATTATACTAATTTGGAAATTATCCTTGGAGAGAATGCCACCTATCCCATGAAAGGGACAGGGATTGTGACCCTTCATCTAAACCAAGGTCCAGTGCTTCATTTGCAAGATGTGTTGTATGTACCTGACTTGAAGAAGAATCTAGTGTCTATCTCGGCAATGGAAGACAAAGGATTCAAGGTGGCATTCTGTTATCACCCAAAAATTCTCAAAATATCATTGTGTCAACTCTACTTTTTGTCATGATTTCAAAGAGGTTTAGAAGTCATTTTAAGTCATTGATAAAGGATAAGTCATATTACAAGTTCAAATGAAGTCTTCTAGATCCACTCCATGATCAATAAAATTTGAAAGTTTACCTTGTTTTAGTCATGGTCTTAGATAGGTGTTAGGTCATTTCATGCTTTAAAGGGTAGCTGATAGGGTTAGAGTCTCAAAAGTTTCATTTTCATTTCCAAACAAAGTTTAACAACCTTATTCCATGGTTTAAAGGTCCCATCATCCATTTAGAAGTCATTCCATTAAGGTTTAGGGTCAATTTTTACAATCATGATAGGAATCCACGTTTTCGTAGCGTAGTTAGTTCAAAAAAAGTGATTTGCGCTACGAAAACGCTGTTTTCGTAGCGCGCTATGAAATCGCTGAAACAACCTTTTTCAGCGAAAAACCCTGTTTTTTTGCTTTAGGTAGTCAACTTCCAGAGGGGTTCCTGAGCAACTGAAAACTCATTTTTCAAAACTGAAAGAGGTTTTTCTTCCTAACATACTGAACTACAAAAACCTCTTTCAGTTTCTTCAAATTCATTATGAGGTGGGAGAAATTGATGGTTTAACTTGCACTACGAAACTGCTGAAAGTCATTGAGAGAAAAACTTTGTTTTCTGGTTTTAGCAGTCTTTTTCAAGATCAGTTTCTGGCCACATGCAAAAGTATTGTGGAATTCGAAAGGAGGTTTCTCTTCATAAATTCTCTAGCTACAATAACCTATCTCAATGTTTCAATAAGTGTTACCAATTGGGAGATACAAGGCTTTCTTTGAAGCCATATTTTTAGAAATCATGATTTTCCAGTTTTATATAGGTTGTTCAAAGACAGTTTTTGGGCAGTAGGAGAGGTATTTCAAAAAACCAAGATAGGTTTTTGTTCAAGACATCATGATATCCAAACGCCTCCTTCATTTTTTCAAAATACATTATGGGTGAGAAGATAAAAGCTCTGTTTGAGCACCTATTTTTCAGATAAAAACAGGGCAGTAAGTGAAAAATTATAAATCAGTTTTCCAATCACTTTTTGAGGACATTTCAAAGATGACTTATATTTTTTATTAAGGTCTATTTACATCAAGGAAATCATTAAAAGATGTAAATACTGTTAAAATCTGAATATTGTGAAAATACTATGTAAAAAAGGACATACACAGTAGTTTCGTAGCGCGCTACGAAACTGCTGTAGGTGCATTTTTGAACATTTTTATAAAGGTTTTGAGAGGTAAAAACTCTTGGTTTCCAAACTTTGTTGCTGCTGATGATTGGAAAGGGTTCATAAATTAAAGTCTAGGTCTCAAGGAAGAAGAAAGTGGATGGTTGAGAGGTGTTTTACAAAGATACAAATTCTAAGCTACGAAAACAATTGCTCATTTCGTAGCGCATCTATACCATCTCTCCTTATACTTTGTCAAAGGTTCAGCTTTTGCACAGGTGGAAAAGGCATGGTTCCATGGAAATGATAACACATGTATTTTATCTTAAAAGGTCCACATTGCCAAAAAAAAGGATTCAAAGATCATCAAAGATGATAAAGGCTAAAATGCGGGAAACATATTTTAGTTTTAGGTCGGTTAAATTATAGTCATGAGTTCTGACAAAGGCAGGCATACTAAATTTGACCTCATGAAGTTGCAGGCAGTACTATCAAAAGTATTTAAGTCTTAGAATGAGGATGGAGGCTGGCTATTTTCTTAGGAGTTTCACTTCTATTTGTATTAGGACTTCTAGAAGAGACAGTTAACTGTCAGATGTAATTAATAGTCAATTTTAGGAGCAAATAGGTGTCAATTTAAGATAGAATTCGAATTCCTCTGATGATGGATCATAAAATCCAAGGTTGTAAAGACTCTATATGTAGCATGAGGTCGAATTCCTCATGGTTTGGCATTTTTCATTAGCAAGCAAACTGTGTTATTGTAGCAGACTGTGTATTTTCAGCTTAATACAGATTGGCTTTATTACTCAAGATTCACAAAGAGTTTTTTGGTGTTTTATCTCTCTGTCTTTCCTCATCTACCTATTTACAGTGGTATGAACATTTGTTTCTTATAATTCATTGGAAAATGCTCTAACTTCCTTCACATGTTTGTAGACCGTATTAATATTTTGTTTATAAACCTAAAACTCTAAGTACCCTGACTTCCATGTTGAGCTGATGTTGATGTTTTGTTGAAGACTACTCTGACTCCATAGCCCAATAGATGTTTGTTAATCAGTAATTCAACCAGTTATACATTTTATCTTTTTATTCCTAGAGTTAGCCATCTAATCAGTGATTAAAAAATCTTAAATCTATTGAGAGAGCCCTCTCAGGTTGAGGAGGCTAAGCCTCAATTAAAAGTTTGGTTTGAAATAGTTACACTGAGGTAGCCTGATCAACAGTCTATCAGATCCTATTTTGGTGTTAACATTTTGGTGCGTCTGCCGGGAGCCTGAAGATTATTCATTCCCGTAATCAATAAGCTGAACTTCTGAAGGTAGCAAGAGATCAGGAAGTTGTTCGAGGTTGCAAAAATACCTTGGCGACTCCACACATCAAATAATCAAATTAGAAGGTGACTCCACTGCTAGAAGATCAGTAGCTTGATGAAGTTTCAAGATGAGTTCCATTGCAAGAATGAATGCCAGGTATGCCCCTATGAATTGGTCTCATATCCCTGGTTTTCCAAATCCTATGCCAAAGGTTGAATGGTTAGATGATCTTCCAATATTCAAAGATGAAAAGAAAGACAATGCTGCTATTCATTTGGTTAGGTTTCATCTACATGTACATAGTCTTAAGGTTCAGTTGCCTGAAGACTATCTTATGAAGATGTTTATGACCACTCTAGAAGGAAAAGCATGGTCTTGGTATAAAGGTTTAGCAAATGGTTCATTATATTCTCTTGCTAATTTTCATGATGAATTCTATGAGATGTTTAAAGAGTGTCATCCCTCCTCATTGCTGGTCAAAGATTGTTGTAAACATTTTGTGAGACTTATTCAGTATTTGGAGGATTGTTATGATGATGATGAATTTATGCATGAAGAAATTTTAGATGCTCTTCATAGCAATACATTTCAACACCTAGAAGAAAGGATAACATCCCATAGAATGCATCATGGAAATTAGCAGGAGTATACTTATGAAAACCATGTTACATCCTCCGAGATTGATGTAAAGATACAACAAACTTGCTAGTCTTTGGATCATAAAGAGTATGAAAATCATTGAAAACACCAAGGAGAAACACTGGAAGACAATTTTTATAACCCTCAGGCAGAGAAAAAGGTTTATTATTCATGCCATACTTTGCAGTAGTCTACTTCAAAGAATGATCATAATAATGAGGAAAATTACATTGTCTGCGGGAATCATTTAGAAAGGCAGTTGGATAGCTTATCAAATAAATTTTGTGTGGCTAAAAATCGTTTGTTAGAAGTTACAGGATGTTATGAGGATCATCAAGTTGATCATGTTTTCTGGGATCCTATAGCTAAATACATGGAAGAGTTTTACTCTCCAGTGTTTCAGTTTTACTTTTATTATGAAGATAAGTTACAATTTCAATGGCAGTGGTCATCACAATATCATAGTTGCTTCGAGTTCTAATGCAATCAAACAACTCAAATATCAGATAAAACAAATGTCTGGCTACATTGGAAATTTCATATTGATTGAGTTGAATGAAGTTTGCAGTTGATAGGGTAGGTAGGAATGTGAAAATAAGCTCAATGTTCACTGAGCATTTTTAGTAGGTACGATTTGAAGCAGATTGGGCAGAATTTCAGAGTTTTATTTTAAAGGAATGGATTGCAGCACTGGAGCTACCAATTCTTAGTGTTCCACAGGGGCACACTATCCCATGTGGAGCCACTGTTATCACCCAAAAATTCTGAAAATATCATTGTGTCAACTCTACTTTTGTTCATGATTTCAAGGAGGTTTAGAAGTAATTTTAAGTCATTGATAAAGGATAGGTCATATTACAAGTTCAAATGAAGTCTTCTAGGTCCACTCCATGATCAATAAACTCTGAAAGTTTACCTTGTTTTAGTCATGGTCTTAGATAGGTGTTAGGTCATTTCATGATTTAAAGGGTAGCTGATAGGGTTAGAGTCTCAAAAGTCTCATTTTCATTTCCAAACAAAGTTTAACAATCTTATTCCATGGTTTAAAGGTCCCATCATCCATTTAGAAGTCATTCCATTAAGGTTTAGGGTCAAATTTTACAATCATGATAGGAATCCACATTTTCGTAGCACAGTTAGTTAAAAAAAAGTGATTTGCGCTACGAAAACATTGTTTTCGTAGCGCGCTATGAAATGGCTGAAACAACCTTTTTCAGCTAAAAACCCTGTTTTTCTGCTTTAGGTAATCAACTTCCAGAGGGGTTCCTGAGCAACTGAAAAATAATTTTTGAAAACTGAAAGAGGTTTTCTTCCTAACATACTAAACTACAAAAACCACTTTTATTTTCTTCAAATTCATTATGAGGTGGGAGAAATTTATGGTTTAACTTGCGCTACAAAACTGCTGAAAGTCATTGAGAGAAAAACTCTGTTTTCTGGTTTTAGCAGTCTTTTTCAAGATCATTTTCTGGCCACATTAAAAAGTATTGTGGAATTTGGAAGGAGGTTTCTCTTCATAAAATCTCCAGATACAATAATCTATCTCAATGTTTCCATAAGTGTTACCAGTTGGGAGATACAAGGCTTTCTTTGAAGCCATATTTTCAGAAATCATGATTTTCCAGTTTTATATAGGTTGTTCAAAGACAGTTTCTGGGCAGTAGGAGAGGTATTTCAAAAAAACAAGATAGGTTTTTGTTCAAGACATCATGGTATTCAAAAGTTTCCTTCATTTTTTAAAAATACATTATGGGTGAGAAGATAAAAGCTCTGTCTCAACACCTTTTTTTCAGATAAAAACAAGGCAGTAAGTGACAAATTATAAATCAATTTTCCAATCACTTTTTGAGGACATTTCAAAGATGACTTATATTTTTTATTAAGGTCTATTTACATCAAGTAAATCATTAAAATATGTAAATATTGTTAAAATCTGAAGATTGTGAAAATACTATGTAAAAAAGGACATACACAGCAGTTTCGTAGCGCGCTACGAAGCTGTTGTAGGTGCATTTTTGAACATTTTTATAAATGTTTTGAGAGGTAAAAACTCTTGGTTTCCAAACTTTGTTGCTGCTGATGATTGGAAAGGGTTCATAAATTAAAGTCCAGGTCTCAAGGAAGAAGAAATTGGATGGTTGAGAGATGTTTTACAAAGATACAAATTCTACGCTACAAAAACAGTTACTCATTTCATAGCGCAACTATACCATCTCTCCTTATACTTTGTCAAAGGTTTAGCTTTTGTCCAGGTTGAAAAGGCATGGTTCCATGGAAATGATAACACATGTATTTTATCTTAAAAGGTCCGCTTTGCCAAAAAAAAGGTTTCAAAGATCATCAAAGAAGATAAAGGCTAAAATGCGGGAAACATGTTCCCTGGTTTTTAGGTCAGTTAAGACATGAGTCAGCAGGTTTACAACAAGGCTGGAGGCATCACTAAATTTGACCTCATGAAGTTGCAACTGTCAAAGGAAGTATTTAAGTCTTAGATAAGGTTGTTGAAACATGTTTTAGGAGTTTCACTCCTATTTGTAATAGGACTTCTAGAAGAGACAGTTAACTGTCAGATGTAATTAATAGTCAGTTTTAGGAGCAAATAGGTGTCAATTTAAGATACAATTCGAATTCCTCTGATGATGGATCATAGAATCCAAGGTTGTAAAGACTCTATATGTAGCATGAGGTCGAATTCCTCATGGTTTGGCATTTTTCATTAGCAAGAAAACTGTGTTATTGTAGCAGATTGTGTATTTTCAGCTTAATACAGATTGGCTTTATTACTCAGGATTCACAAAGAGTTTTTTGGTGTCTGATCTCTCTATGTCTTTGCTCATCTACCTATTTACAGTGGTATGAACATGTGTTACTTAGAATTCATTGGAAAATGCTCTAACTTCATTCACATGTTTGTAGACTGTGTTACTGTTTTGTTTATAAACCTAAAACTCTAAGTGCCCTGACTTCCATGTTGAGCTGATGTTGATGTTTTGTTGAAGACTACTCTGATTCCATAGCCCAATAGATGTTTGTTAATCATTAATTCAACCAGTTATACATTTTATCTTTTTATTCCTAGAGTTAACCATCTAATCAGTGATAAAAAAATCTTAAATCTATTGAGAGAGCCCTCTCAGGTAGAGGAGGCTAAGCCTCAACTAAAAGTTTGGTTTGAAATAGTTACACTGAGGTAGCCTGATCAAGAGTCTATCAGATCCTATTTTGGTGTTAACATTTTGGTGCATCTGCCGGGAGCCTAAAGATTATTCATTCCCGTAATCAATAAGCTGAACTTCTGAAGGTAGCAAGAGATCAGGAAGCTGTTCGAGGCTGCAAAACTACCTTGGTGACTCCACACATCAAATAATGAAATTAGAAGGTGACTCCACTGCTAGAAGATCAGTAGCTTGATGAAGTTTCAAGATGAGTTCCATTGCAAGAATGAATGCTAGGTATGCCCCTATGAATTGGTCTCATATCCCTGGTTTTCCAAATCCTATGCCAAAGGTTTAATGGTTAGATGATATTCCAATATTCAAAGATGAAAAGAAAGACAATGCTGATATTCATTTGGTTAGGTTTCATCTACATGTACATAGTCTTAAGGTTCAGTTCCCTGAAGACTGTCTTATGAAGATGTTTATGACCACTCTAGAAGGAAAAGCATGGTCTTGGTATAAAGGTTTAGCAAATGGTTCATTATATTCTCTTGCTAATTTTCACGATGAATTCTATGAGATGTATAAAGAGTGTCATCCCTCCTCATTGCTGGTCAAAGATTGTTGTAAACATTCTGTGAGTCTTATTCAGTATTTGGAGGATTGTTATGATGATGATGAATTTATGGATGAAGAAATTTTAGAGGCTCTTCATAGCAATACATTTCAACACCTAGAAGAAAGGATAACATCCCATAGAATGCATCATGGAAATCAGCAGGAGTATACTTCTGAAAACCATGTTACATCCTCCGAGATTGTTGTAAAGATACAACAAAATTGCTAGTCTTTGGATCATAAAGAGTATGAAAATCATTGCAAACACCAAGGAGAAATACTGGAAGACAGTTTTTATAACCCTCAGGCAGAGAAAAAGGTTTATTATTCATGCCATACTTTGCAGTAGTCTACTTCAAAGAATGAGCATAATAATGAGGAAAATTACATTGTCTGCGGGAATCATTTAGAAAGGCAGTTGGATAGCTTATCAAATAAATTTTGTGTGGCTAAAAATCAATTGTTAGAAGTTATAGGATGTTATGAGGATCATCAAGTTGATCATGTTTTCTGGGATCCTATAGCTAAATACATGGAAGAGTTTTACTCTCCAGTGTTTCAGTTTTACTTTTACTATGAAGATAAGTTACAATTTTAGTGGGAGTGGTCATCACAATATCATAGTTGCTTCGAGTTCTAATGCAATCAAACAACTCAAATATCAGATAAAACAAATGACTGGCTACATTGGAAATTTCATATTGATTGAGTTGAATGAAGTTTGCAGTTGATAGGGTAGGTAGGAATGTGAAAATAAGCTCAATGTTGACTAAGCATTTTTAGGAGGTACAGTTTGAAGCAGATTGGGCAGAATTTCAGAGTTTTATTTTAAAAGAATGGATTGCAGCACTGGAGCTTCCAATTCTTAGTGTACCACAGGGGCACACTATCCCAAGTGGAGCCACTGTTATCACCCAAAAATTCTGAAAATATCATTGTGTCAACTCTACTTTTGTTCATGATTTCAAGGAGTTTTAGAAGTCATTTTAAGTCATTGATAAAGGATAGGATATATTTCAAGTTCAAATGAAGTCTTCTAGGTCCACTCCATGATAATTAAACTCTGAAAGTTTACCTTGTTTTAGTCATGGTCTTAGATAGGTGTTAGGTCATTTCATGCTTTAAAGGGTAGCTGATAGGGTTAGAGTCTCAAAAATCTCATTTTCATTTCCAAATAAAGTTTAACAACCTTATTCCATGGTTTAAAGGTCCCATCATCCATTTAGAAGTCATTCCATTAAGGTTTAGGGTCAAATTTTACAATCATGATAGGAATCCACGTTTTCGTAGCACAGTTAGTTCAAAAAAAGTGATTTGCGCTATGAAAACGCTGTTTTCGTAGCGCGCTATGAAATGGATGAAACAACCTTTTTTAGCTAAAAACCCTGTTTTTCTACTTTAGGTAGTCAACTTCCAGAGGGGTTCCTGAGCAACTGAAAACTCATTTTTGAAAAATAAAAGAGGTTTTTCTTCCTAACATACTGAAATACAAAAAATTCTTTCAGTTTCTTCAAATTCATTATGAGGCGGGAGAAATTGATGGTTTAACTTGCACTACGAAACTGCTGAAAGTCATTGAGAGAAAAACTCTATTTTCTGGTTTTAGCAGTATTTTTCAAGATCAGTTTCTGGCCACATGCAAACGTATTGTGGAATTCGGAAGGCGGTTTCTCTTCATAAAATCTCCAGCTACAATAACCTCTCTCAATGTTTCCATAAGTGTTACCAGTTGGGAGATACAAGGCTTTCTTTGAAGCCATATTTTCAGAAATAAGGATTTTCCAGTTTTATATAGGTTGTTCAAAGACAGTTTCTGGGCAGTAGGAGAGGTATTTCAAAAAACCAAGATAGGTTTTTGTTCAAGACATCATGGTATTCAAAAGCCACCTTAATTTTTGTAAAATACATTATGGGTGAGAAGATAAAAGCTCTGTCTCAACACCTATTTTTCAGATAAAAACAGGGCAGTAAGTGAAAAATTATAAATCAGTTTTCCAATCACTTTTTGAGGACATTTCAAAGATTACTTATATTTTTTATTAAGGTCTATTTACATCAAGGAAATCATTAAAATATGTAAATACTGTTAAAATCTGAAGATTGTGAAAATACTATGTAAAAAAGGACATACACAGCAGTTTCATAGCGCGCTACGAAACTGTTGTAGGTGCATTTTTGAACATTTTCATAAAGGTTTTGAGAGGTAAAAACTCTTGCTTTCCAAACTTTGTTGCTGCTGATGATTGGAAAGGGTTCATAAATTAAAGTCCAGGTCTCAAGGAAGAAGAAAGTGGATGGTTGAGAGAAGTTTTACAAAGATACAAATTCTACGCTACGAAAACAGTTGCTCATTTCGTAGCGCAACTATACCATCTCTCCTTATACTTTGTCAAACTTTTAGTTTTTTCACAGGTGGAAAAGGCATGGTTCCATGGAAATGATAACACATGTATTTTATCTTAAAAGGTCCGCTTTGCCAAAAAAAAGGTTTCAAAGATCATCAAAGAAGATAAAGGCTAAAATGCGGGAAACATGTTCCCTGGTTTTTAGGTCAGTTAAGACATGAGTCAGCAGGTTTACAACAAGGCTGGAGGCATCATCAAAGTCCAGGCCTCATGAAGTGCAGCATCTAAAGGAAGTATTTAAGTCTTAGATAAGGTTGTTGAAACATGTTTTAGGAGTTTCACTCCTATTTGTAATAGGACTTCTAGAAGAGACAGTTAACTGTCAGATGTAATTAATAGTCAGTTTTAGGAGCAAATAGGTGTCAATTTAAGATACAATTCAAATTCCTCTGATGATGGATCATAGAATCCAAGGTTGTAAAGACTCTATATGTAGCATGAGGTCGAATTCCTCATGGTTTGGCATTTTTCATTAGCAAGCAAACTGTGTTATTGCAGCAGACTGTGTATTTTCAGCTTAATACAGATTGACTTTATCACTCAGGATTCACAAAGAGTTTTTTGGTGTTTGATCTCTATATGTCTTTCCTCATCTACCTATTTACAGTGGTATGAACATGTGTTACTTAGAATTCATTGGAAAATGCTCTGACTTCTTTCACATGTTTGTAGACTATGTTACTGTTTTGTTTATAAAACTAAAACTATAAGTGCCTTGACTTCCATGTTGAGCTGATGTTGATGTTTTGTTGAAGACTACTCTGACTCCATAGCCCAATAGATGTTTTTTAATCAGTAATTCAACAAGTTATACATTTTATCTTTTTATTCCTAGAGTTAGCCATCTAATCAGTGATAAAAAAATCTTAAATCTATTGAGAGAGCCCTCTCAAGTTGAGGAGGCTAAGCCTAAACTAAAAGTTTGGTTTGAAATAGTTACAATGAGGTAGCTTGATCAACAGTCTATCAGATCCTATTTTGGTGTTAACATTTTGGTGCGTCTGCTGGGAGCCTGAAGATTATTCATTCCCGTAATCAATAAGCTGAACTTTTGAAGGTAGCAGGAGATCAGGAAGCTGTTCGAGGCTGCAAAAATACCTTGGCGACTCCACACATCAAATAATGAAATTAGAAGGTGACTCCACTGCTAGAAGATCAGTAGCTTGATAAAGTTTCAAGATGAGTTCCATTGCAAGAATGAATGCCAGGTATGCCCCTATGAATTGGTCTCATATCCCTGGTTTTCAAAATCCTATGCCAAAGGTTGAATGGTTAGATGATCTTCCAATATTCAAAGATGAAAAGAAAGACAATGCTGCTATTCATTTGGTTAGGTTTCATCTACATGTACATAGTCTTAAGGTTCAGTTCCCTGAAGACTGTCTTATGAAGATGTTTATGACCACTCTAGAAGGAAAAACATGGTCTTGGTATAAATTTTTAGCAAATGGTTCATTATATTCTCTTGCTAATTTTCACGATGAATTCTATGAGATGTGTAAAGAGTGTCATCCCTCCTCATTGCTGGTCAAATATTGTTGTAAACATTCTGTGAGTCTGATTCAGTATTTGGAGGATTGTTATGATGATGATGAATTTATGGATGAAGAAATTTTAGAGGCTCTTCATAGCAATACATTTCAACACCTAGAAGAAAGGATAACATCCCATAGAATGCATCATGGAAATCAGCAGGAGTATACTTATGAAAACCATGTTACATCCTCCGAGATTGATGTAAAGATACAACAAACTTGCTAGTCTTTGGATCATAAAGAGTATGAAAATCATTGAAAACATCAAGGAGAAATACTGGAAGACAATTTTTATAACCCTCAGGCAGAGAAAAAGGTTTATTATTCATGCCATACTTTGCAGTAGTCTACTTCAAAGAATGATCATAATAATGAGGAAAATTATATTGTCTGTGGGAATCATTTAAAAAGGCAGTTGGATAGCTTATCAAATAAATTTTGTGTGGCTAAAAATCAGTTGTTAGAAGTTACAGGATGTTATGAGGATCATCAAGTTGATCATAGAACTACAGGATCCTATAGCTAAATACATGGAAGAGTTTTACTCTCCAGTGTTTCAGTTTTACTTTTACTATGAAGATAAGTTACAATTTCAGTGGGAGCGGTCATCACAATATCATAGTTGCTTCGAGTTCTAATGCAGTCAAACAACTCAAATATCAGATAAAACAAATGACTGGCTACATTGAAAATTTCATATTGATTGAGTTGAATGAAGTTTGCAGTTGATAGGGTAGGTAGGAATGTGAAAATAAGCTCAATGTTGACTAAGCATTTTTAGTAGGTACAGTTTGAAGCAGATTGGGCAGAATTTCAGAGTTTTATTTTAAAAGAATGGATTGCAGCACTGGAGCTACCAGTTCTTAGTGTACCACAGGGGCACACTATCCCAAGTGGAGCCACTGTTATCACCCAAAAATTCTGAAAATATCATTGTGTCAACTCTACTTTTGGTCATGATTTCAAGGAGGTTTAGAAGTCATTTTAAGTCATTGATAAAGGATAGGTCATATTACAAGTTCAAATGAAGTCTTCTAGGTCCACTCCATGATCAATAAACTCTGAAAGTTTACCTTGTTTTAATCATGGTATTAGATAGGTGTTAGGTCATTTCATGCTTTAAAGGGTAGCTGATAGGGTTAGAGTCTCAAAAGTCTCATTTTCATTTCCAAACAAAGTTTAACAACCTTATTCCATGGTTTAAAGGTCCCATCATCCATTTAGAAGTCATTCCATTAAGGTTTAGGGTCAAATTTTACAATCATGATAGGAATCCACGTTTTCGTAGCACAGTTAGTTCAAAAAAAGTGATTTGCGCTATGAAAACGCTGTTTTCGTAGCGCGCTATGAAATTGATGAAACAACCTTTTTCAGCTAAAAACCCTGTTTTTCTACTTTAGGTAGTCAACTTCCAGAGGGGTTCCTGAGCAACTGAAAACTCATTTTTTTAAACTGAAAGAGGTTTTTCTTCCTAACATACTGAAATACAAAAAACTCTTTTAGTTTCTTCAGATTAATTATGAGGTGGGAGAAATTGATGGTTTAACTTGCACTACGAAACTGCTGAAAGTCATTGAGAGAAAAACTCTATTTTCTGGTTTTAGCAGTATTTTTCAAGATCAGGTTCTGGCCACATGCAAACGTATTGTGGAATTCGGAAGGCGGTTTCTATTCATAAAATCTCCAGCTACAATAACCTATCTCAATGTTTCCATAAGTGTTACCAGTTGGGAGATACAAGGCTTTCTTTGAAGCCATATTTTCAGAAATCAGGATTTTCCAGTTTTATATAGGTTGTTCAAAGACAGTTTCTGGGCAGTAGGAGAGGTATTTCAAAAAACCAAGATAGGTTTTTGTTCAAGACATCATGGTATTAAAAAGCCTCCTTAATTTTTGTAAAATACATTATGGGTGAGAAGATAAAATCTCTGTCTCAACACCTATTTTTCAGATAAAAACAGGGCAGTAAGTGAAAAATTATAAATCAGTTTTCCAATCACTTTTTGAGGACATTTCAAAGATTACTTATATTTTTTATTAAGGTCTATTTACATCAAGGAAATCATTAAAAGATGTAAATACTGTTAAAATCTGAAGATTGTGAAAATACTATGTAAAAAAGGACATACACAGCAGTTTCATAGCGCGCTACGAAACTGTTGTAGGTGCATTTTTGAACATTTTCATAAAGGTTTTGAGAGGTAAAAACTCTTGCTTTCCAAAATTTGTTGCTGCTGATGATTGGAAAGGTTTCATAAATTAAAGTCCAGGTCTCAAGGAAGAAGAAAGTGGATGGTTTAGAGAAGTTTTACAAAGATACAAATTCTACGCTACGAAAACAGTTGCTCATTTCGTAGCGCAGCTATACCATCTCTCCTTATACTTTGTCAAAGGTTTAGTTTTTGTACAGGTGGAAAAGGCATGGTTCCATGGAAATGATAACACATGTATTTGATCTTAAAAGGTCCACATTGCCAAAAGAAAGGATTCAAAGATCATCAAAGAAGATAAAGGCTAAAATGCGGGAAACATGTTCCCTGGTTTTTAGGTCAGTTAAGACATGAGTCAGCAGGTTTACAACAAGGCTGGAGGCATCACTAAATTCGACCTCATGAAGTTTCAACTGTCAAAGGAAGTATTTAAGTCTTAGATAAGGTTGTTGAAACATGTTTTAGGAGTTTCACTCCTATTTGTATTGGGACTTCTAGAAGAGACAATTAACTGTCAGATGTAATTAATAGTCAGTTTTAGGAGAAAATAGGTGTCAATTTAAGATAGAATTTGAATTCCTCTGATGATGGATCATAGAATCCAAGGTTGTAAAGACTCTATATGTAGCATGAGGTCGAATTCCTCATGGTTTGGAATTTTTCATTAGCAAGCAAACTGTGTTATTGTAGCAGACTGTGTATTTTCAGCTTAATACAGATTGACTTTATTACTCAGGATTCACAAAGAGTTTTTTGGTGTTTGATCTCTCTATGTCTTTGCTCATCTACCTATTTACAGTGGTATGAACATGTGTTACTTAGAATTCATTGGAAAATGCTCTAACTTCCTTCACATGTTTGTAGACTGTGTTACTGTTTTGTTTATAAACCTAAAACTCTAAGTGCCCTGACTTCCATGTTGAGCTGATGTTGATGTTTTGTTGAAGACTACTCTGACTCCATAGCCCAATAGATGTTTGCTAATCATTAATTCAACCAGTTATACATTTTATCTTTTTATTCCTAGAGTTAGCCATCTAATCAGTGATAAAAAAATCTTAAATCTATTGAGAGAGCCCTCTCAAGTTGAGGAGGCTAAGCCTCAACTAAAAGTTTGGCTTGAAATAGTTACACTGAGGTAGACTGATCAACAGTCTATCCGATCCTATTTTGGTGTTAACATTTTGGTGCGTCTGCTGGGAACCTGAAGATTATTCATTCCCGTAATCAATAAGCTGAACTTCTGAAGGTAGCAGGAGATCAGGAAGCTGTTCGAGGCTGCAAAACTACCTTGGCGACTCCACACATCAAATAATCAAATTAGAAGGTGACTCCACTGCTAGAAGATCAGTAGCTTGATGAATTTTCAAGATGAGTTCCATTGCAAGAATGAATGCCAGGTATGCCCCTATGAATTGGTCTCATATCCCTGGTTTTCCAAATCCTATGCCAAAGGTTGAATGGTTAGATGATCTTCCAATATTCAAAGATGAAAAGAAAGACAATGTTGCTATTCATTTGGTTAGGTTTCATCTACATGTACATAGTCTTAAGGTTCAGTTCCCTGAAGACTGTCTTATGAAGATGTTTATGACCACTCTAGAAGGAAAAGCATGGTCTTGGTATAAAGGTTTAGCAAATGGTTCATTATATTCTCTTGCTAATTTTCACGATGAATTCTATGAGATGTATAAAGAGTGTCATCCCTCCTCATTGCTGGTCAAAGATTGTTGTAAACATTATGTGAGTCTTATTCAGTATTTGGAGGATTGTTATGATGATGGTGAATTTATGGATGAAGAAATTTTAGAGGCTCTTCATAGCAATACGTTTCAACACCTAGAAGAAAGGATAACATCCCATAGACTGCATCATGGAAATCCGTAGGAGTATACTTATGAAAACCATGTTACATCCTCCGAGATTGATGTAAAGATACAACAAACTTGCTAGTCTTTGGATCATAAAGAGTATGAAAATCATTGCAAAAACCAAGGAGAAATACTGGAAGACAGTTTTTATAACCCTTATGCAGAGAAAAAGATTGATTATTTATGTCATACTTTGCAGCAACCTACTTCAAAGAATGATCATAATAATGAGGAAAATTACATTGTCTATGGGAATAATTCAGAAAGGCAGTTGGATAACTTATCAAATAAATTTTGTGTGGCTAAAAATCAGTTGTTAGAAGTTACAGGATGTTATGAGGATCATCAAGCTGATCATGTTTTTTGGGATCCTATAGCTAAATACATGGAAGAGTTTTACTCTCCAGTGTTTCAGTTTTATTTTTACTATGAAGATCAGTTACAATTTAAGTGGCAGTGGTCATCACAATATCATAGTTGCTTCGAGTTCCAATGCAGTCAAACAACTCAAATATCAAATAAAACAAATGACTAGCTACATTGGAAATTTCATATTGATTAAGCTGATTGAAGTTTGTAGTTGATAGGGTAGGTAGGAATGTGCAAATAAGCTCAAGGTTGACTGAGCATTTTTAGTAGGTACAATTTGAAGAAGATTGGGAAAAATTTCAGAGTTTTATTTTAAAGGAATGGATTGCAGCACTGGAGCTACCAGTTCTTAGTGTACCACAGGGGCACACTATCCCAAGGGGAGCCACTGTTATCACCCAAAAATTCTCAAAACATCATTTTTCCAACTCTACTTTTGGTTACGATTTCAAGGAGGTTTAGAAGTCATTTTAAGTCATTGGTAAAGGATAGGTCATATTACAAGTTCAAATGAAGTCTTCTAGGTCCACTCCATGATCAATAAACTCTGAAAGTTTACCTTGTTTTATTCATGGTCTTAGATAGGTGATTAGGTCATTTGATGCTTTAAAGGGCAGCTGATAGGGTTAGAGTCTCAAAAGTCTCATTTTCATTTCCAAACAAAGTTTAACAACCTTATTCCATGGTTTAAAGGTCCCATCATCCATTAAGAAATAATTCTATTAGGTTTAGGGTAAAAAAAATTTCAATCATACAGGAATCCATGTTTTCGTAGCGCAACTAGTTCAAAAAAGGTGATTTGCGCTACGAAATTGCTGAAACAACCTTTTTCATCAAAAAACTATGTTTTCTGGTTTTAGTAGTCAACTTCTAAAGGGGTTCCTGAGCAACTGAAAACTCATTTTTGAAAACTGAAAGAGATTTTTCTTCCTAACATGCTTCAATACAAAACCCTCTTTTAGTTTTTTCAAATTCATTATGAGGTGGGAGAAATTGATCACTCAAATTGCACTACGAAATTGCTGAAAATCATTGAGAGAAAAACTCTATTTTTTGGTTTTAGTAGTCAACTTCATGATTAGTTTCTGGCCACAAGAAAGGGTATTTTGGAATTATGAAGGAGGTTTTTCTTCATAAAATCTCCAAATACAATAACCTATATCACTTTTCTCATAAGTGTTACCAGTTGAGAGATACAAGGATTTCTTTGAAGAGATATTTTCAGAAATCAGAATTTTCCAGTTTTACACATGTTGTTCAAAGACAGTTTTTGGGCATACCAAGAGAGGGTTTTTTTCAAGACAGATTGATCTCCAAAAGTCTCCTTCAGTTTTTCAAAATACATTATGGGTGAGAAGATAAAAAATCTGTGTCAACACCTATTTTTTAGATAAAAACAGGGCAGTAAGTGACAAATCATAAATCAGTTTTGTCATAAACAAGAAGATCACATTTTGAGGGAAAAATATTTCAAAGTCAACTTGTTTTTCTTGTTAAGATCTATGGAAATAATTTCAGAAGTTCAAATGTCCTTAAGACTGCAAACTTTGAAAAAACTGTGTAAAAGAGGCATACACAGTAGTTTCGTAGCGCGCTATGAAATTGCTGTAGGTGAATTTTGGGCATGTTTCATAAGTGTTTTGGAGGTAAAAATAGCTGATTTTCAAATTTTGTTGCTGCTGGTAGATAGAAAAAGGTCATATATGAAGATCCAAGTTTCAAAGCAGAAGAAAAAAGGTGTTAAAGGAATGTTTATAGTAATGCAAATTCTGCGCTACGAAAACACTGCTATTTTCGTAGCGCAGTCATACCCTATCTCCTTTATATTGTTTTGGAGGTTTCTTTTTGAACATATGGAGAGTGAAGTTTCAAGGAAATTATAGCACATGTCACATATCTAAATTAATCAACATTGCTAGCAAAAAAGGATTCGAAGATCAGCATGAAGGGCAAAGGCTAAAATGCAGGAAACATGTTCCCTGGTTTTTAGGTCTGTTAAGACATGAGTCAGCAGGTTTACAACAAGGTTGGAGGCATCACCAAATTCGACCTCATGAAGTTGCAGCTATCTTAGGAATTATTTAAGTCTTAGATAAGGTTGTTGAAACATGTTTTAGGATTTTCACTCCTATTTTTATTAGGACTCCTAAAAGACAGTTAGCTGTCAGTTTGCAATTAAGAGTTTGTTTCAATGAATAGAATAGGTTTCAAAGATAGAATTCGAATTCCTCTGATGATCGATCATAGAATCCAAGGTTGTAAAGACTCTATATGTAGGATGAGGTTGAATTCCTCAAGGTTGGAAATTTTCATTAACAAGCAAACTATGTTATTATAGCAGACTGTGTGTTTTCATCTTAATACAGATATTGGCTTTACTACTCAGGATTCAGAAATAGTTTTTGGTGTTTGATCTTCCTATGGCTTTCTTAATTTACCTATTTTCAGTGGTATGAACATATGTTACTTAGAATTCATTGGAAAATGCTCTAACTTCCTTCATATGTTTGTAAACTGTGTTTTATTCACTGTCTTAATGTTTTGTTGACACATCTAAAACTCTGAAATGCCCTGAATTCCATGTTAAGCTAATTTTGATGTTTTGTTGAAACATATCTTGAATCCATAGCCCAATAGATGTTTGTTGATTAGTAATTCAACCAGTTATACAATTTATATCCAATTTATTCCTAGAGTTAGCCATCTAATCCTTAATTCAAAATCTTAAACCTATTGAGAGAGCCCTCTCAGGTTGAGGAGGTGTTGTAGCTCCTACAACAC